>CAJQUW010008193.1:0-288986 GCA_907163375.1 Prostheceraeus crozeri | reverse complement strand
ATATTAATAAATGTTGCCATTGTCTCGAGACCGATCGAGGAGAGGGAATGAACTTCCCAATGAGCTGAACGCTATTCTTCCTCTACAAAATAATCAAAGAGCCTAACTGTTTCTCAAAGATGATAGTGCTTGGTATCTTCAGAATCCCTGTGATGTGAGGAGTAAGAACATGAAAGTTTAGTTCAAAGCAGTTCGATTTTCTTTTTCAAATCTTCTTTCAATATTTTTCTCATGACCGCTAAATTACACATAAACCATTGTAAGGTCAATGGAGATACAAAACTAGAAGAAACGCTCGATCTCCCCATGCCCGATTAATCATCATATTGACATGTTCTTTTTATTGAAAAAATGCGATTTGTAAATTGAATGACTTTCATATTTTGAACATCTGCTAGAAAACGCGATAACTGATAAACGTTTATTATAGCATATTTGAAAGATGCGAATCAAGTTCTCGAATGGTGTGTGGCGCGTTGATGTGCGACACGATTGAGTTGATGCGCATGAGAATCGGTTGAGTTGGGACATCATTTAATTTGCTAGTTTTTTGAATATCAACTCATTCTGAAGAAAATAATTTGTTGGAATATTGCATATGTCAAGAATTAACCATTTGTCGCAAAATCCACATGTCAGATACTGCATTTGGTCTTGAAAATCACATGTCAGGTATCATGGCGACAACGGCGAGATATTCCTCTGATTGCTAACTTTTGAACAAATTGTGATTAAGCAAAAACCATGGAGTAGCCTCATTGGAAAAACTGCTTTGATTCAGTGCTGTAAATCGTCTTTGTTTCTTACTGCTGCTGAAAATAATTCACGGTGAGTTAATAATAACCATGCTACTGATATATGAAAGACAGTAGATCAACCTGCTTGATATTTTACAAGGAGATCTAGATCTAATAAAATCTAGATCTCGTTGATATATTTGTCACTGTGTCTTAAAGAGAAACACGGGTGTGCCGCAAGAATCTGCTTCTCGGAATCGGTTTTCTTCGAGAAATTACATGTGAAATTTAAACATAGATAAAACGCTCCAAAAATGAACTGACATCAAAATTACTGCATGTCAATATAAATTCAAAGGTGTAGTTCTGTCTATATCAGAAGCGAATTTTATCTCCGAAAATTGAAGTATTCAACCACCATGACGATATCCTGTTATTGCCTGCTTGTAATTTTGCCTGAAAATTCATGATGACGCCACAGCCGCCAAAATCACACTTCACTTACTTCACACACAAGAGAGGAAAGTCGCTGAGGTTTACAGAGAGAGAGAGAGAGGAATCAGAATGCAAATAAAAAAATCCACACTTGCTTCATTCATGACACTTTTCTGTATTGGTCTTTGCTAATATGACTAAATACTGCATATAGGTCAGCTGCCATTCGAATTTTTCTGGGGATGAGTACGTAAACAAAGATTCAACCCGTTCAATTCCAAGAGGGTGAACTGAGCGAATGGGTTTTCTATCAATAAAAAATAAAGATTTGCCGTCATTGAATTGAGCATCTCTACAGCTCGTGGCTAGCCACCAATTCAAAGTCATCTGCGATCCTCAACATCTCTGGATCTCAGTGTCTGCTGCTGTTGATGACAGAGCCTTCCTTGTTGATGCCTCACTGGTTAGGAACAAAAATGGCTAAAATTAGAACTGTCTTCAGACCATTGAGCAAACAGACTCTGAAGAGAACTCTAGGTGCTTCATCGTGTCCACAAGTGCAATAATGTTACTTCTTTGTCCTCTGACTTGTAAGAGGCCTTGCAGTCCGCACGAAAAGCCACTATAAACTTATCGTTCAATATATGGAACACTATCTACTGTTGTCTTTTCAAAAATCTTAAAAACATGTCTTATATGCTAGTTAAGCATAAAATAGACATTTAGTAGCACAGACATTTTGAAACGCGACCCTATGACATACTTCTTCCCTACCTCCTCACCCCAATGTTGCAAAGAATATTTCCGAGAAACACCATCGAGAATCGGTCAAAAACCGGTAAAGCCGGAATTTCGGTCGGTGATCGCAGTCTTTTCGCGCGGGAAAAGCAGCAAATTTCTATAGATCGATCTCGATCGCATCCGATCTGAGAACGAATTAAAGCGCATTATCCGGAGCACATTTCTGATTTTCCAGTGATACATGTACCTATTCCGTGGCACAGTGGTTAAGTGCTTGGCCTACTGATCTTTCGGTTCAGAGGTCGAGCCCCGAAAGTGCCATTGGAAGTCGACAGGGAGGGCATCCAGACTAAAAGATTACAACGCTCCAGATTAAAGTCTGACTATGAAAGCATCGTCCAAGCCCCCCAGTTTGAGGGAGTAGTGACGTTAAACCACATCACATGTACCTATTCATTGAGTTTTCGAGATTGAGCACGACTTCGACGTATTGACGTAACATCTTTTTCAATTGCATATTTGAAATGGATTTACTTAGCTTAGCGTTCACTTAGAAGTGCTCGAAAGTCATCAGGGGCCGTATTAATAGAGATAGCACTAGCCTAGCAGCAACTTCCGTATTAATAGAGCTAGCATTTGCTATAGCATTTCATAGGGTTATCGCTAGGCAACTTGCTACTAGGGGCAGTAGCAACTTGAGTTCCGTATTAATAGAGAAAGCCTAGCGTCAACTCCGGCGCCAGTTAATGCTAGCTCAAGTTTCATTGACATGCCGATTCAGCGCGCAGCTGCATTCACCACCTGCTCTCACGCCCGGCAATCGAGTCATGGAAGTCTGGCAATTCGACGCACATTCCGAGTGAAAATATGTTGAAGCGCGCGCGTTCAGTGTTAACCACAGAATTAGATTGTTTAACCGCATCACTTTGCTAGAAGTGCAAACTGATTCAAACAGATGGCACATGCAGGAACTTATTAAGTGGGCAAAAAGAAATTTTCAATACCTTACAGAAATAGGAAAAATAGTCGTGCGTCGATTGCGGATTGCTCTGAATTCCTTCATAATGCTCCGATCGTATAACTGTCTTGCTAATGAACGATTGTCAAATAGTTTAATATAAGAAATGGGGCTCATTTTAATCGACGTCATCTCCCGATCTTCAATATGACATCAGAATGAACTAATTTTGCAAGTTTGCAAGCTCTTTTTTCATAAAAAAAGAATACATTCTTCACAGTAAATGAATATGATGACGTCCTCAGCTTGCGGTGTTTAACGTCCTACACAATAGAGTGAAATGTAACGCGAGTATCAGCAGAGAACTATTTGCGGTTGAAAGGATGAATTTAAGAATTTTAGCCACTTGACATCTCCGCACGTGCATTGAACTCCCAATTATGATTACTGTAATAGCAAACTTGAATTAACTCAACGAAATTTTAAAACAATCCCTATAATTTTGCTGGAACAGTAGCGAAAATGTGGAGTATAGAAGTCTGACAATTAGACGCTCAACTTCGAAATAAAATTTGTACATGCGCGCACGTTCGGCTTTAACAACACAAGGCTGTTTGCTGGAGATTGAAGTTCCGTCTTTCCTGCCCGGCTGTTGATCATTCAGAGAAGATGAAACATCAAATATGTAAATCCTTGCTTATGAAAAATGGTTGAATAATTCGATGTATGAAATGGGGCTCATTCCAATCGGTATGTTCTTCCGATCTATAATGTAACATAATATTTTGCTAAATTTCAAAGTGTAAAAACAGTGTAGAATACATTTCTAATAATATGTTGCCAAGCAAGTGACACAACATATGACACCCCCCTACCGCACACGATGGAGCAATGGCAATCCAACTCAATGTGTAGTCTCAGTCTCATTATTTTGGTAGGTATTAGAAAGTAATTCTTAACAATTAACATCTATGCGTAGTGGGATCCTCCCATGCCATGATCGCTCTAATTATGAATTTAAAGTATACGCTAAAATCTGAGAATGAAATATCAGAAAATATATTTTTCTTTGAAAAATCCGAAAATAAATCCCTCGAATCGTCTGACTTATTACATTGTGAACAAGTCACTACATATAAATATAATTTGATGTATTATTGTAATTCCTATCTTGAACGTTTTTTATCAAATCATTAGCAGTGTCAGATGTATTGATTTGGAGTTTTCTTCTTACTCTCTGAATTTCTTCTGTTATCTGAATTATTTCCGAATTACTTTCTAAAGTCTTTGGAGAGAAAAATGTTTGTCAATTTATCGCCAATACATCTAGATTCTTATCAGGCTACTGAGATAAAAAATTACAATTCGATTACTTATCAATTTTAAGCACACTATTTCATCACAATTTCATTATCATACAAATTTATCAACGATTGTGAATGTCAAGCAATTTGAAACGCGCTTGTAGGGATATTCAAAAATGCGCTTGAGATTCTAAAATAGCAAACCCACGATTCAGTAAATTCAGTAGCTATGAAAATCACGGAATTTTTGCACCGTTGGATTAATCCATGCGCAAGCAATTAGTATCAATGACAATCTATTTTGACGTCATTAAGTGAAATTTATAAATAGGAATATTGGTTATCTAAATGTTGAAAATAATTATCCATTTATCAGGACGTCTAGTGCAAAAGTGTAATGCACAAATAGACTGTGTCGCTTAAATTCCATTTTAGCGCAAAATTTATTCAGTTATGGAATAACTTTTATAATTGCAGTTTGTGATTCGACATGTTTATTCAAATTAGAAAAATCACACACCATCTTGAAGCCAATGCGCTCAACATTACCATGCTGTAAACATCACACTAGATATCCTTCAATATTGCTCTTAAATATTCAATCTAGCATCATCCCTATTTGCCAGAATTTGCCAGATTTTGGACATAGCGCTAGGGTAGTGCTAGGCTAGCACTATGATAGTTACTATCTTTATTAATACGACAGCCTAGCGCTAGGTCTCAGAAATAGTGCTACCCTCTTGATACCTTTATTAATACGGAAGTTGCTGCTAGGCTAGCACTAGGGTAAAGCTAGGGTAGTGCTAGGCAAGTGCTACCTTTATTAATACGGTCCCAGCGCTAGGTCTCAGACATAGTGGTAGCCTAGTGCTACCCTTTTGCTACCTGTATTAATATGGAAGTTGCTGCTAGGCAAGCACTAGAGTAGTGCTACCCTTTTGCTACCTTTCTTAATACGGAAGTTGCTGCTAGGCTAGCACTAGGGTAGTGCTAGGCTAGTGCTATCACTATCAATACGGCCCCAGATCTTACGTTAAGCATTGCGAAGCTCTTTCTAAATATGTAAATGTCCAGGATGCTCCCCTGACACGTTGTAATGGTGTTCAATCACGATCACTCCATGATAGCTCCTCTTCAGATGCATGATAATATATAATGTATTTCCCAATTTCCCATAAGCAAGTGAATTTAGCCGCGAGTAATATAACGAGTTATCGCTGGAATATCAGAAACATGCTACAGATGAATAATGTGTCAATACGTGGTGTTTCACATCAAATATATTTCCCTTACCTTGTTTACCATGTAGGCCTACAGCAAACTGAGAAAATCTTCTGCTGGAATGTCGCTACTGTAGAGAACATAATGACGTATAGATCAGTTTGAATTGCACCTTCAGCGAGCTGCATTCAATAAGCTACCTGTAAAATATGCACAAGATGTATCTTCAAATCATCCTAATTTCTCAGTTCGCTGTCAAGTATTTGTCTTACCGTGTGAATTTCCTGTGTTTTACTCCAGTTCAGTCGTCGTCAATTCAGATGACTTTGCCTAATAATGGAAAATATTTCGTGAAAAATATTGATAAGAAAGTGAACACTTCATTATAATCACCGACAGTTCCAAATTTTGGCTAACTGGACTGTAAAATATTTGGGCACAGAGGATACAAAAATGGCAAACAATAATGATGTGAAATTGAGAGCAAAATTGAGAACTTTTTAACAAAAGCGATTAAATAAGACGGATATCTGCGTAATCCAGTTTAAGTAACTATTCAACTTTATTCTAATGTAGGTTGAATTTAGTATCCTTAGTTACATCTTCTCGACAGTTTTCTAAGAGACATAAGTTCGAATGTGCTTTCAGACATACACATAGGCGAGCCGTTTTGTCTTCTTTTATACCCTCTTCCTGTGACAGTATGGTAATAGCCGAGGCAGGGACCATTCGCCTTTTTATATCTCGCCGTCTACACTTGGCATTTTTTTGACAGATAAAGGAATATATCAAGTTAAATCTCTTTACAATGAGCGACGGAATTTCGTCTAGCTGCCCTTTAATAGCAGATGTACCTCTTGTCAGGAGCTTGTGCTAGTAGCCGCGGCTACTATTCGAATCCATGAATCTAGGCAGCTAGATAATGCTGTCTACATCTATGTAGGCATTTCACTGTTTCGAATTTTACATTGTTAGTGCTGCATGTTACGCAATATCTTCATGAAGTATGAAGTACTTCTTTCCATGTGCGTGCCTATCTACGGTCAAAGGCATATTATCAGATATGCTACCTATTCATCGAAGCCTCAACCGAGACGGCCTTTCCTCTTTTAACAACAATATTGCTTGGTAACCTGACTCTTGAATGAAAAGGCAAGTAGGCGTTTACACTTTGCAGGTCCAAATCGCATCATGAATATCAGTTGCTGTGTTAGAAATCTTGTCGGTACTTCTATTCTTCCCCCCCCCACATTTTAGTTGTTGACAACCGAGAGTTTTGCATCGTTTCTCGATGCACGATCTTCTCTTGCTCCTAAGGGCAGTCTCACTACTGTCGCAAAAGCGTTGAGTATGTAAAATGAGCTTTTAGAACATTTACAGCCTCAGAACTAGACAACTGCTCGTCATCGTCTGCAGACAACAATCCCACGGAGATCATGATCACAGCTGTACCTTGTATTCTGAGTATTTAAGGGACCATTCCTTCACCCCAGGGTTCAAGTAATAATAATAATAATATCTTTATTGCTTCACATGGTTACAGTCGGTGAACGCATTACAAAAGTGCAAGATCATAGAATACAAAATTTTATAAATGAACAACGAAAGATTTCAGTTTTTGCGAATGGTGGACGCAAAGTGCACTGAGAACGAATTAGTCGACAATTATGTGGTTGGAAAATAACAGACAAAGGGTGGGAAGACGACCCCTCAATTGATGAAATCATTTTGTAACACATCTTTGTGGCAACTTCGATGAATGAAGGAAACTCATTCGAATTGATAATCCTAAACACTCGCTTCTCCAAGCGCATTATTTTATTAAATAGACAGTCCGGTGCATTGCAATAAAGTGGATAAGCAAATAAAAATATGGAGCGAATAAAAGCGACATATGATCTGTACATAAGGGTAGCAGGGCAGCCCGATCTCTTAAGATTGTACATGACATAAAGTTTCTTCCTCGCTTTCATAACCAAATCATCCAAATACAAATTCCACTTCATGTCACTAGAAAAAGTAACGCCCAGAATGCGAATGTATGAGACCTGACACAAGGCATTACCATCTGGAAAATAAACATCAGACAAAACCAGATTCTTTTTTGTTACAAAACCATTACAAAACACTTATTTTTATTGAGAGGCAAGCCAATATCGGAGGACCATCTATCAATGCTATTAAGCTCTTGCTGGAGATTATCTTGAGAGCTGTCTCGAATAAAATGAAGGAAGGTAACATCATCGGCATAGCGCACCATGAAAGTATTCCAACAGACAGCAGAAAGCGAATCAGTAGCCAAGCAGAACAATACTGGCCCAATTACACTTCCTTGAGGGACACCACTTGGTACACAACTCCAATCAGATGTCACACCACCAATCAGATGTAAGACTTCTTAGTGGTACTGTACTGTCACTCTGTGACAGATGAAGTCTATTCTAAATCTAATGTGACTAAGTTTGACGAAATTTGATGAATTGGGAAAAGTTGGAAGATGTAGGGGGAAGAATAGACGTAGCATCTTGTCAATTGACTGCTATCAGACCCGTTTTTCATAATTTCTTGCAAAACTACATTATTTTAGTAGCTAATAACAGGCTTCCTTTATCCAGTAAAATTTTAATTCTAATACTTGGTATACGTTAAGGAGCATGAAAAATTAGGAAATGCTTGTAAAAGACACTTTCTTGCATTGCCAGATAGAGATATAGAGGCGCCGTCAGAACGCGTCCCAAGGTATATAGGGTTAATATTCCGATGTAATTTTCGCTTGTTGGTGTGGGAGCTATGTACATTAATAGTCAGAAGTCGGTCGACCCTGGTATTCTTTGATTGCAGCATCGCCGTCCTATGATCTCGAGAAGACTGATGAGAATCTTGCGTGGATTAGAGGCCTATTCCAACAAAGAAATTTAGCTTCATTTCTTTTCTGTAGGTCAATTGAATGAGCATTTGCAGAAATAATTGCAAAAATCAAAAAATGCATCTGGCGAGCACTCTAAAAGCTGCTCATTGAAAAAAAGTACGACTGATACTCTGCGTCCTTTTCTCTTTTGCTGACGAACCTACAATAGCAATACATGTACTCATTGAAGAATATATATTCCATGGATGCGAATCATTGTGGGCGGATAAGCGGCAGCGAATTGTGTTAGCCAGTACTCTGCTTTGAGTTGACGAATATGCAAAGAGTTGTAGGTCCCTGGTCCCGCCATCAAATGTAGCGATGGTGGTTCATTCCAATGTCTGACACTGAGATCTTTCTAGAGCAATTTCAGCAAAAGCAGACACTTGATCCACTCGCTATGCTACTTCGTCAAGTGGTAAGCGGCTATGAATGAACTCTTTTGGATTAATTCTCTGTATTCTCTTGGATAAATTAACTTCCGTGATTTCAGTATTGTGTCGCTGCCGTTATTCGAACGTTGGTTGTGAAATGTTACAGCTTCAGATATCATCACTGCATATCACCGCTTCCTTTTTTTGCACCTTGTTCATCAGAAAATGCATTGTCTCTCACATCAGACAATTTTCGAAGAGCAACATCGCGTAGAGTGAATGCATTTGGCATAATGATATCTGATTTCTGCAGCTCCTTTTCAAATGGCGTTAAGAGATCAAAAATGCCATAAGTGATTGCAGTCAAATTACTTGAAGAACAGTTTTTGCTTCGAATCTTTCCGTTCCAAGTATTTTCTACATGAAAGTATGGATTACATACAGATGGAGCCGTGTAAGACTCAAGTGTCGTCAAGGACTGACGTTTATTGACCGAGTCACATTTTCGAATGTCATATTTCTCTCGAAATCGGTCAGTTTAATTCTATAATATAGATGATTGATATAAAGTGCGGTAGTGCGGTTACCTAGTTTTCAATTTCCCACAGGGCAACGCGACCAATTTGAGAGGGCAAGGTAACCATTTGGTCACGTAGTTAGTATGTAGAAAGACACCCTGCTCTGTATAGCTAGTTATGACTTGTAATTCGAAGAGATTGATGACGTTATTCAATACCAAATAAATATGAAATTATTCGACTTTTTTAAATAACTGTCATGCGCAGAATGTAACACTGAACATCATCGTTCCTGCATGGATTCAAGTGTCTGAGAGAGAATATTGCTCTGATCTGCTATTAATTGAGAATTGTAGGCTAATAAACTCATCTGAGTTGCTTCAGATATAATGACACCGCTTACTTCTCGCCTGGACTCTTTCATATAAATCTTAATATTAGTCGATGAAGATGCACGACAGGTTCGGAAAGCACCTTTATATTTGGAGATCTCAAATCAATTTGGTAATTTCATTTGAATTACAGGTGAAACAAACTTGAATCCATTTTCTCCTGGCTTTAACTAGCATTATGCGAGGATAAACATTTATATAAAATATTTTTGTTGTTTCCAGACCTCTCCTTCAGTAAATGATAACAAGTTTATGAGAAAAGAAATATTAACAGATTAGCTCTGACACTAAATGGATGATTTATTTCTGCTGTTTCTGCTATCCAATTAATGTCGTGATTTCTGGTGATAAATCTTCCCTTCCAGCGTCACTCTTATTTTTTTCCTCAAGTATTTATTTTTCATTTATGTAGAGACTCTTCATTATAAATGCCTCATCTAATGTAACGTACTTTCGTGTATGATAGAAAATATATGTTCTTGACTTTTGACTTGACGTAAGTACACTAATAAAATTGTGCAGTTGAAGCTATATGAAACAGGAAACAGAAAGCTTACCAATATATTCATCAGAAATTTGTCTGAATGAAGCATTATACGCTAAAGATCAAAGTCAATCGAAATAAGGAAGCCATAAACAAATTTGATTTGAGTAAGAATAGGCAATAATGTTTACTACTTTTAACTATTTTTTTATATATATTTTTAAATACTTTTTGCTATAATGTTTTCCTACTTTTAATGTTATGATTTAAGTTACACCCTCATATTGCGCTAATTGATAGTCCAGAAAGATTCTTTCAAGTTGCAAAAGATCAGATAACAGGCATTAAGTAAGCTATGTTCTTCGTCTTCTAATGCTGCTTGAACGTGTTGTAACTGTCCACAGGCAAATAATTTTATCGAAATCTATATTATGATAATCAATTATCTTTATGAAATATCCATTCTGACGATTATCTTGCAGGTTCATTTATGTTGGAGGAACTGACAAAATTATTCAGACCAGAAGTGATACACAGCTTGTCAAAGGAATCAGACAATATCATTGCTTTGCTCCTATCAATGAAACATCTGTCAAAGCATTTCGATTAAGTTCAGACAAGACAGGAACCGTGTACAATTTATCCAAAGGTACTGAAAGGTGAGTAAGTACGTAGTTGACATGCACATATTGAAATTACCGTATATCTGAATTACCGTCTTAGTACACCGCATATGGTATTATTTATTTCACGTTATCTATTTTGCAAATGAATGGAGATTACCGGTATGTCATGCTCAAAAATCTTGTTCCAATCTAATAACGCCTATACACGCATTCTTTTTACTTTTTAGTGACATTGTACAGCAAGATTTCCACGAAGTTGTCAATTGGGAACCAAACGACTGGGTAATTGTTTCCTACTTTGGTGAAGAATTCCCAGGCCAAATTTTGAAAATTGAAGGCAATATTGCGACAATTAAAACTTTATCGAAAGCAGGTCCTCAGTATTTCCGTTATCCCGATTCCCCGGACATTCATCGATACCCTCTGATAGACATTGTTAGAAAAATCCAGGAACCACTATTGGTTAATTCAAGAGGAATGTACAAAATAGTTTAGTGCAGAACAATGGAGTAAGGGAACATTGGCAGGCTTGAAATTGGTCATTGCATAATGATATAACAATTCCTCGACAACATAATTTTTTACTGATCAAATCAAGAATTATCTCTTCAATAATCATTAATCAAGAATAATTGAACATAAAATTGCGCAAGAAATAATTGAGTCTGCCACCGTTACCTTCACCTGCCCCAGTAGCTCTTCTCCAATATTACTCCTAAAAGTATGTGTATAGGTATCAAATTTAATTCTACATGGAATTGATTTTGGAGAGTACTCATTTCATTATCCACTAGCTGTATATTTTCGTTGTGTTTCTATTGCTGTATATAGACGTGTATTTGAAGTTATGTCAATTCGATGTTTTAGCCTTGTGTATGTTCTGAATAGAAATGTTTACTTGCCATAATGTGGTAGTTTTATCACAAGAAATACTAGTCAATACTAGTTTAAATAATTTCACCTAAAATCTGTAAAAAAAGCCTTGTAATGCTAATATAGTAGTTCAACACTACTTATTACCCTTATTAAGTAGCAAAATATTTTAAGTACATTTTAAATTCAAAATTGCTCATCTTCTAATCAAAAACGGGTTATGATTTTTTACATACTTATTATTGATTCCCAGTTGCTACTGATCAATCATAAAAAATCAAATTTTGGTTGTAGAGAAATTGGCAGGAATTGGTCAAAGATGTGCAAATTTCAAAACTAAGCCAACTTTAACAAGGTAAAAATGGCATATCTATGCTACATGGATTTTTCAAACAATTTTTCTACGCATGTCTAAGGACAGGATAGTTGATATGTGCAGCCGATTAAATTATAGAATGTTCTATAATTTTCTAGAATTTTTTAAAGAAATGCATTTTTTTTATTTTTGTTCAAAATATTTTGAATATTCAAGGTCATGTAAAAAATTTCTCTATACTATTTTGAAAACTCCGATAGATCATACATATAATATAGATCTTGAATGATCATCAGTCAAAATTTGAACATCTGTTTCGCAATGAGACCAGAACAACAGACTTAGGAAATTTACTTGGTTTTTCTTAAATTTGTCAAAATTGGCGATTAATCTCAACTTAAAAGGTCATTTAAATGTACTTTAAGGTATAATTGAGCGGAAATATTTCAGGAATCATGTAGTTATACCCAGTATAAGATAATATGTGAGTTTCATCGGATTTCGAGAAAGTCAGCCACACGGTTTGGTTGAAGTGGCGTGGAATGACCCAAAGACAATAAAATCCCGACGCGTTTCGTCCTGTGGACAGTGTCAAAGGTGCTGGCGGTTCTTGTGAGATTACAAAAGTATTATATACTGCCTGCTGTGTAATGGGAACTCATCAGATCAGTTCATGACGACGGTTTATTTTTGGCATGTTCAACGCAATACAGCGTGCTTCGGCCATCTTAGTTGTAATCGCTGTTACACTACACACTGTCGCTGTTAATAGCGATATACTGTCGTGTTAACAGCGATTACAACTAAGATGGCCGAAGCACGCTGTATTGCGTTGAACATGCCAAAAATAAACCGTCGTCATGAACTGATCTGATGAGTTCCCATTACACAGCAGGAAGTATATAATACTTTTGTAATCTCACAAGAACTGCCAGCACCCTTAACACTGTCCACAGGACGAAACGCGTCGGGATTTTGTCTTTTACAAAACACTACGTGTCGAAACAAAGGGAGAGACCGGTTTTCTTTTTGAAACATGACGCCAAATAAAAGAATAATTTCAGAGACCTTCATCCACGCAGCTGCGCGGAACCGCACAACGGTGTGAACGCTGATTTTTTGTTCCTTTATGTATGAATTTCTATGCTTCTAAATAGCATTTGATGGAATTATTGCTAATTATGCTTCCAGTGAATCGTCTTCAACTTTTAGAGTTTCCCAGGTTGGCCAGTTGACAAAGCTTCTACATTGCATAATTTGCTGTGCACTGATGTGATGTTTCGATTTATCTTGCAACTAGTGAATTGACGAATGCTTGCCAAAATAAAAGTCATTTACTTTAGAGGTTGAAACTATTTAGTTGATTCCTATCAATTGCCTATCATTCCCCTTATCACTTACCACGGATGCAGTCAGAACTCATGCACCGGTACGTACGTAGATAGATGCATGTAGGCTGTGCATGTCACTTTTCATTCTCTGTCCACCAATCTACTATTTTGATAGCCACAGAAACTCTTCGTGCTAGTGGCAAGATGTCCCGCACGAATTTCAAATCATCCAATAGCGAGAAGTAAATGACACTCAAGATATAGGCTATGCATGCAGGCCAACGAGCACGAAGAATAATGATGATATCATACGTCCCGAAATGAATAAAAACTTAGTCCCGTGTCTTCTCATTAAAAAAATCTTGAAGCATCATACCCTTTCGATCCGACCAGTTATGATCCTTGATACACACTAAGGATTGACAGATCCAATGGATAGCAAAAAATTAGGACATCTACGTTGCATGCTCAATACTCGATATAATCCTGTATAATCGCTCTGTAGTGCCTCCATTCATGGCTCCTCACTATCATAATGGAAATGAGAGTATTTCATTATAACAGTTGCAGAGCTGTGGTTAAAGTTGTCGACAAAATTACTGACTAAATTCATGCGCAATCTAAAGTAGCTTCTCACCATTGCTGTCTGAAATAACCCGGTGGTAAAAATTGATCGGAAAATGCTCGGATTCAAAGCGTTTTCTCGATTCAGCATCGAGAAATCGTTCAATCGTGAAATCGTGCAATTTCCGATCAATTCATAATCGAAAAGTGAGCGATTTGTAGTCCATCGACCGATATCGAATTGTCGCCCTATTTCCGATGCTTCTCATATCGATATTATGTCTATAAGTCGTTCATTTGCCGATATCGAATTGTCGCCCTATTTCCGATGCTTCTCATATCGATATTATGTCTATAAGTCGTTCATTTGCCGATATCGAATTGTCGCTTATTTCCGCTGCTTCTCATATCGATATTATGTCTATAAGTCGTTCATTTGCCGATATCGAATTGTCGCTTAATTTCCGATGATATATCGATATCAAGTCTCACAGTGAAAAACGTACATGGTAACAGTGAGGTCCCATCATTGCTCATGGATATTGCGTGGGCGATCGTCATCCCACCATCAGACCATATGGGCGTTTGATGGGATCTGACATGGAATTCCCATATCATTTGCCCATCATTTTATCATCTTATCCCACTTAAATTCATAAATGTCTAGTAATGCCTCGATAATGCGATTGGTCTCTTTCCAAACTCAAAATTCATAGGTTTAATTTGTATGACGGAAAATTCACTCATTCTCTCATCAATTATTCTCCTCTTCCTATTCCCATTGTCTTCATAAATCCCAACTCAGACATTCCAATTCCTTCTGCTGCTATCCCAATTTCTTTCATCTCTATCCTCCAGTTCCACGATCCTCTCCTCTCGATCCCCTTTTCTCTTTTCTTTCACTCCGTGTCTTTTTTATTTTCCACTTATTCTTCTTCATATCCCTCTCCTTTTCCCCTTGTTCGCTCTAATCTCTCTTATATTCTCATCTATGCATTTGGATACATTCGATGCGATGTAAAAAAATGTAGTCTCAAAAAAAACGACGGTGTGTTTTTGCATTGCAAACTGTCACTTAAATCTCACAAGAAAGAAATTCGCATTTCACAATTAAGTCTTCAAATGAAATAAATTATCTTTTTGTATGCTTGCGTGTTTTTCTATCAACTCTGCAGCTTTCCCTTTCGGAATGATTTCATTACCTTGGATGACAACCTAAGTAACCAATTATAAAAGATATTCATTTTGCTTTCAGTAGTATCTTCGTATCTGAAATCTGCGCAAGTGATGTGATTTTGAAAGCTTTTACACAGACAGGTTCCGTTGCGCAATCTCCCCGCCCTTCTCGCTTTAGCAGACTAATTCCATCCCGCTCCATGCTTCGGCAGCATTTGTCTTTGTCCGGGTTCGCCTGCCGACAGCTACAGATGGATCGATGACGCTGACTCTCACTTGCAGTCACACAAGCGAGCAACGCACATGATGATATGATGCTGCGTCAAATATAGCAGTGATCCGGCACTAATGTTGTGGACTTTACGCACGCCACTGCTATCCTTCATCTGTCTTCAGAGACCAGCGTGTCTCAGTATTGCCTATTTTATCGTGCACAATATCAAATTTAGTGACACATGGATTAAATTACGCAACATGGTAAAGAATTCCTTGAAAGAAGGCAACCTTTCATCCGATAGCTTCAATTGGAGATTGATACATCTATCAAGTGAAAATCGGTAGAAATCAGCAGAGCAGAACAATCTGTATTATCTCCATAGTCAATGTCGTTTGGTTTCTCAACTTAGTGTTTCGAGTTCAATGCTTCTCATGTTCTTGTGTCGATTACTTTCGTCGCAACAAGTAAGTATCAGCATGCTAATTCATATTTTAATATGTGATTAAATGAAATAAGAACTTTATGCATAGCGGTACGAGTATCGTCAAAAGAATTCATTCGGATGTTTACAATCGAAAATCCCTAGAATCATTGCTGTCATCTTCGTAAAGTTGATGATTTGCATCAGCTCAACATATTTCAGTAACTCAGCGCAAGGAGCAAGGGATTTCAAGAATATTCATAAAAGTGATTCAAAATGTACGAAGAAATCAGAAATCACGCATATAGAATAACACTATTATTTTGGATCACTACCATAAACATTCTTGTAATCCTTTGCTCCTGAAGATAGCGCTGAGCTATTGAAATATATCGAGCTGATGTAAAATAGATCAACTTGACTTTTCCCAAAACAACACTAAAGCAGTCAATGCACCTAGAGTGATTAATTTAGGTGTAATGTGAATTTCTTTCTTTGTTCAGTTGTCATCAAGATAAGAATTATGGTCTAATGTATTTCTAATTTGAAATGCTGTGATGCAGTAGCTTAATTGAATGCGTTGTCGATCTAAATCACATATTAAAGAGAACTTTTGAAAAAGCACAGACTGGATCCTTCCATGTATTCCATAGGCCTACAAAATTCGGAGGTTTAAACCTATCATACATCGTGATATTACAAATGTTGTTCCCTAGCACATATGTTCTGTGATTTTCTTGACGATTTAACTGAAACTAATTTCACCAATTATAATGGATTGACAATTTTTTATTTTGCATATATCAATAATAGTTTTTATGCACTCTTACCTAATTGCTATATAGGCCTACAATGTACATGCATTTATATTTATTCACAATTAATGATATGTTAAAACATGAAAACAAATATCTTATATTCCTCATTCAATTACGAGTACATACCACCGGCTGTTGCCATTTTAGATTGATCAATTTGTGCGGAGTATCTTCGAGGCTTGTGCCTGAATGTGCTTGAACATCGAGTTTGGCAGGCGGTTGTTTCTGGACTAGGAAAACCAGACAAAGTAAGTAAAACTTTCGGCTAGATTGTGTGAAATATTCTTAACTAAAACATCATGTATCAAATCAAATTTTCTCCACTCTTTTTACTGGATTCTTCATTAATTAATTTTACATTTTTTCCAAAGATATGTAGGCTATACATAAATTGACTTCAGGCATGCGATGGATGTGATTGCATGGGTAGTAGGTTTACTCAAACCAATTTTTAAATAAAAATACTATACAATAGAAAAATGATTTGATAATTAGATAGCCTAATTTCCTTTCTCTTCAATTGTAATTGCGAAGTATTTTTTAATATTTCTGCTATAGAAATGAAAACTAAAGATGTATGCCTTCATTTATTTGGGAAATGAAAATTGCAGCATTTAGATAACATTTTATATTATGAAATAATGTGATAAACATTTTGATTTGCCCTAGGGTTCAGACTTAAATAGCAGGGCTTTTTGATGGCTTCTATGTTTCAACACCATTTATCACATAATTCACATGATGAGAGATTTTCAAGGATATCTTGAAGAAAAGTTATTCGTAGCTAGAAAATCCTAATTTTTCTAAAAAAAATACCTATGACTTCACAAGAAGAAAGAACACGAAATTTTTGACTCAACGTTGATACTGTGATGTGACATATTACTCCCCAAGATTAGGTTGTTTTGATTGGCCTTGTGCATATTCTATGACATTCTACATTGCATTTTCACATGTACAGTGTATACGGTGCATGTCTATATTCTCGTTACCAATATTAGGTTTAAACAATCTTGATATTTTTGTAAATGTTGCTTTGTCAGTCTCGCTAAAGAATCTCGACAGGTTGCGTCAAAAATCTCGCATTTTTTTAGTTCCTGTAAAAGCCAGAGGCTATTTCAAAAATAATAAAAAGTGCAGATGAAATATTATTTGAAACTCTCGATTCTGTGATGGCCTACGTGATCAATGATAAATGTAGGCCTATTATTTATGTTATAAATATAATTATTCAATCATATTCATAAATTCAAGATAAGTAATTTCCAAATAATTGAAAATAAAGAAGTCACTCCCTTCTATTTACGACTTTTTATTCCAATAAGTTAAAAAGAAGCACCCGACGCGTTTCGTCCGAAGACAGTCTCAAGGGTGGCGTACAAGTGTAGAAGGATCCTTAAATACTGATTAGGCATAGTTGTGGCAACTCATTAAACTTGTTCATGACGTCTATTAAGTTTTGGCATTTCCATCGCTATGAAGCGTGCTTCAGCCATTAATCGCATTAAATTGTTGAATAAGGATCTCACAACTAAAGTCAGTTATTTCCATCTCTCTATCAGCATGAAATTTTAGATGATGCTCGCTCAAAGCACTTTTAGAATCTCTGTTGCGAATACTACGTTCGTGTTCTTGTTAGCAACTTGAAAGGTCGACAACTTTGTCCAACATGGAGGTCATTGCACCAAAAGTAATTAAAACAATAAACTAGATATCTGCTTTTGCAGTTGTATTTAGTACCAATGGCGCTACACACATACATCAGAACTGCCATCATCAATGTATTTTATACTGTTTTTGAGAAAATTATTTTTTACTTTATTTGGAAGCCAACTATCTCTATGTAGAGTTATGCCTGAATGACATGTCTTACTAAACCATTTGTATTTAAGGTTGCCATTCACTGATATGCTTAGGTTTAGAAAGTTAATATACTTATCCCTAGGGACTTCTATAGTGAACTGAATGTTCTTGTCAATCGAGTTAAACACTTCAATTATGTTAGAAAATATTCTCACATCCTTGTAAAACGGATCCATGATGATATCATCAATGTACCGCTTGTAGCATTCTTGTAATCAGCTTTGTAATATTCTTTTTGTTGATTGTTAATTATAATAAAGTCTGAAAATTCAATGCAAAGTAAAAACACAGTACATTATAAATTTAAGTGATATAATTGCATAATTTGCAAAAATGATGTGATATAAATATAATGCAACGATGATATACTAGTAATTATAATATGCAATATAATAACTAAAATATGTTATAATCATGTTATATAAGTACACGTATGTAATGTAATTTGATAATTTCGATGATTTAATGAATATTATAGCATATCATTACTATCATTCAATAGGCTATATGGCATATATTTGAAAATTGACACCGCACAGATCCGTCATCTGCCGACTAAGTCTCCCTGCTGTGATTGAGTAGGAAGATAGACGTGTTTGAGAGTAAGATGAAGACAAAGTTATGAAATCCTGACAAGGACGCATGGTTCGTTCTCTACAGATGTTAAGAATCATTCAAAAGTTCAGCAAAACGTGTCTAAGAACTCGGAAGGAACTCGACCAGGATTCGCGTTTCGGCCCCTAAATCCTGAACGCTCAGACCTGCTTGAGTGGGGCCCTGCGCATCCATCATGTACAGATTCAATGACACTGACTCTAAATGCTAATGCAAATGAACCAGTAAATAAAATGTACGATGAAAATGAAAGAAAATTAATTATAAATAGCGGTAACTATTCAGACTGAAGAAAAATCACATAATAAATAATTAAATTGAAAATAAATAAGTAACTGCGATGATAATGAACCAATAGCGGAAAAAATTCAGAATAAAGGAAAATGGCATGATAAAAGATAATTGAATTGAAAATAAATATGTAAATAATTACAAAATTATAATCGAAACTGTTATGGCATTACAAGCAAGAAAGGTTTGTCACAATCGGCAAAAGGACAGTGTACGGAAGTATGGAGTCAAGGAATCCGGAATCTTTCATACATGTAGTCATAATCGGTAGTTCATGTCAAAGTCGATAAATTTGTTGTGTTGAAGGATTTGTAATCATGCATCTTGCCATATGTTCGTTGCTTAAAGGTTTCGATCATCATAAAAGCGTGCAGTAGTTTGTTTATCGGCATAAAGTCCGAATTTTCTCAAAATCTTTCATGTCTATGCAGTGCTCTTTCTGCGGATATTAGTAATTCCTTGCTGCTTTATCCTCTTGATCTTAGTAATCTGAAACTTTTCTTCGATTTCATGACGAAATCTTCTAATGAGGAGCAGATGCGACCATATGAGCTGACTTCTGAAAACGTTAACTCTAATTTTGTGGTGCATTCTCAGGAGATGTCAAAGTGTTACTGGAAAGTTGAAGTCGTCCACTTTGTGATATACAGCAGTCTTAAGGCCAGTGCTGGTAACTTTCAGCTTAACGTCAAGATAATGTGCTTCTTTATTATCAAGTCCGCATCTGTTAGCTTCTAAGCTATCTGGATAGATACTAGGAATAATTTTGTCCAAGCGCTTGTAATTGAAGATACATAAGTCATCGATGTATCTGGTGGTCTTGGACAGTAGTCGTGCTACTCCAATCTTTTTCTGTTTTATAGTCAATGCCTTGAACTGATGAAAATGATCTATCAATATCGTTACCTGAATAGTCAGAAATTTAGGATTTAAATTTTATGAACTACAGGGGGTGGACAATTTTCCGAATTGTTTTCATAAATTGGCAGCTCGTGTTTTTTGCCCAGGCAGCAACCGCCAAAACACGAGCTCCCAAATGTCTGAATACTTCATAAAGAACTCAGTTTTACTGCCGGTATAGTGCTTATTTAAGCCTGGGCATCGAAGCGATGTTTTATCAAAGCCCAACAGAAGTGTCAGTGGCACTAAGCGCCGGCTATTTTAATCACAGCACTTCATTTTTCAGATTGGTCAATTAACTGGAGGAGTGATTTTGGAATTTTCTTTTTCCTTGCCTGACCATAGTAAATAGTAGATAGTCTGATCTATAGTAAAAATGAATAGCTCAATATTTTTGAATAGAATGCATTAAAACTGTTTATGAAGACATTTTCAAATTTCCTATTGATGTCTACGAAGCATAGGTAGAATCGTTTAAGTTTGCTCTAAGAATCTATAGAGTTATAGCTTATGGACTCTGGAACCGCATGCAGACGATTAAAAGTATGCGAAATGTTGATTTTGTCAGTCCATCATAGCAGAGGATAGCATTCATCAAATATTAAGTATTGAATCTCTTTAAATTTTCATCTTATTCAATGATTTTTCATTTCATGGAACTTGTAAACTTATGGCACGTCTTTTCATGTCATAAGGCTTGATATGAATAAAGTTTATTCAAATATTTAATAAGTTAAAAAAATGAAATTGCTTAAGCTCTATATTCAATGCCTTGAACTGATGAAAAATGATCGATCAATCTCGTTACGATATTTACATTCTGAAACAAGTTGTAAAAAAATAGTACTCAAACAATATTTCTGTTTCAGAATGCATTGAACCTCCGATAAATAGTAGTCATGAACTGGACAGTTGCCCAATCATAAGTGAAATTTTTAAGTCCTGTTCACTCCTGATCTGTATTAAAGGTTAGTGTTTATGTGCACGCATTCGTTCCATGTAGCATCGCCCTCTCAAGGCCGAAGTACTGGTTATTGCTTCTATTGTAAATTATCGACCATAAAAATAAAACGGAGTTTGCACATTATGTCTTCTGAAAACATAAATTCGCTCCCGATCAGACTGGTCAACTGAAGTATATATGTATAAGTACCGGTATGTACGAGTATAATGCATGTTCATCTATTTGTTTAGAAGTTCATGTCATTGCGACGAATTAACAAACATTACAGTAGACCACAAAGTTTCTTTCATTACTGTCACATACGAGTACATGTAATTTTCCGCATGCAGCATTGTTCATTTTATGATACAAAGCAGCGGTAAGTCTATCGAAGACGCCCTTATCCGCGGGACGGGGTCGGGTAACACCAGCCAGCCCGTCGAAGACATCACTCAGCAGCAAGGCTTATCTAAATGTATTTTCTGTGTTTCCCACTGGAAACAAACATTTGTTACTCATTACCATACACTACTAATTCCTCGCATCTTTATTTTCAGATTCCCTAAGAGAAGAGAAAATTGGGAATGAGAAGACGATTGAAGAGGTGATCGAGAAAATGTTGAAGGATGCAACTGATCGCGGCAGTGGGAGGAGGAGGCGACAGTCCTGATCGAACAAGTTCTCTTTGCCAAAGCCATTGCGGGTTGAAGCAATTGCCTGCCACACCAACGAGCTAGGAGTCGCAGAGCCTGCACTGGAAGGACAAGATGTTCTGGAGGAGAAGTTGAATCGAACAATTTCGCCTAAAATCACATTGGACTTGTTATCCGAACATTTTTAGTTTAAGTATAGAAATCCAGATGATTGTTGATACAGATTGTGTAGTGCGCTATTTCTAGATTTCATACATGTATTTTTTGTAATATGATGTTATTGAATGAATGCTGTCTTCGTTTTCAACAATTGTTAATTGGCCTAGCACAGGTTGTAGTTCAGGACTAGGAAAAGCGTGTGTAGTTAGCGGTATAATTTTTATACGAGTGATTCAGATTGTAAATTAATCGGCTTATCGTCTCAAGTCCAATAGCGAATATAGAGCGACAAAGCAGGTGGGATGCCGCATATGTAGCGATTAATCGGCCAAAATCCGATATCGGATATAGAGCGACAAAACAGGTGGGATACCGCATATGTAGCGATTAATCGGCCAAAATCCGATATCGGAAATAGAGCGAAAAAACAGGTGGGATACCGCATATGTAGCGATTAATCGGCCAAAATCCGATATCGGATATAGAGCGACAAAACAGGTGGGATACCGCATATGTAGCGATTAATCGGCCAAAATCCGATATCGGAAATAGAGCGACAAAACAGGTGGGATACCGCATATGTAGCGATTAATCGGCCAAAATCCGATATCGGAAATAGAGCGGAATATCAGGTGCAATGCCGAGACGAATTCTCGGGCATCGGCAAGGCATCGATTTTATGGGAAATCGACGCCGCGATGCCGAAACGAGATTTCATGCATCGGCCCGATGAAATTTTTACCACCGGGAAGTTGTTTCAAAAAAACTTGAATAGGACAGCATCAAGTGGAACTCGAAAATGTTAAGTAATATCTTCTAGGTGCAAAAAACTGAGATTTAGATGTAAACTCCAATTCCAAAGTGCATGTGTGCATGCGCAGATCACAATAAATATTGCTTGGTACAATGCCATTGATCATTTGTTATCCATGTTGTTGTCTTTGATTGTATAAATGCTACATACAGGCCTAATGTTAATCAAATTGGTTTACCATGTTAATCAAATTTCATTTTAGTATATTTTGCTTTGACTTGTAGTATTCACATTATGGCTACTTCTCTAGCACAATTCAATCAAAGCTTACATTTCATTTTGGTGGATGTGAAGCTGCAGTAACATTCCGAACAAGACTTGGGTGGTTGAAACTTAGAAAGTGCGGAGAGCTGTTGCCAGGAAGAAAATTCACGTTGAAGATGAAGGGCAAAATCTATCGCAGCTGTATAAGACCTTGCATGATGTATGGAAGCGAAACATGGACTTTGAAAGAAATTGAGATGGCTATTCTGAGACGAACGGAGAAGGCGATGGTGAGGACCATGTGTGGTGTCGAGGCGAGATTATGGATAGGGGAACACTGAAGAGCTGATGCGCTTGCTTAAGTTGAATGAAGGTGTTGATAGCCTAGAAAGGGCATGGAGTGAGATAGTATGGCCATGTTTTGAGGAGGGATGAAGGTAGTGCTTTGAGGAGAGCGCTGAATTTTGAAGTTGAGGGCAAAAGAAAGCGAGGACGACCCAAGAAAATGTGGAAGACGCAAGTGGAAGAGGATATATCGTCGGATAGGCCTGACGAAAAAGGACGCATTATGGACAGATGGAACTGGAGACTAGGTGTGAAGGCGATTGCGGCACGATCCGTCCACCCTCGGACACGGGGAAATAGGTAGATTGATTTGCCGGGATGAGGAGGGTCCAGCAGAGTTTCAATTTATGCTGCATACTAACACGAATGCTTCAATATCATCACCGGCCCTTTACTAAAACGACCATTCGTACATTTTAAAAGAGTTTTCAGGGCAATAATTTAGGCAATGTGCGTCTTTATTTAAGTGTGCATGGGACCCCTCGTTTTTCTACTACTGATTTTCTGCCCTAGCAAAATTGGTAGCTCTCTTAGTTGCGTGTTCCTCAGACTTCTCCATCTGGTGAGAAACTCGTAATGCATGAAGGATTGGAAATGTCCGTGATATCTGTATGCATACATTTCAATATCTCACCAATCTTCAAGCATTTAGCCAATTCTGTGCATTTATAACTATATTTAGACCTTGTAAAGGAACACCATTACAGCTGCTCTTCGAAAGTCTATTAATAAGTCTGAGTGCAATATACAGCTAAGTTAGCCTACCTTCAATATGTATTGCCTGCGTTACTACAGAAATATGTCTGGATTTCGTTAAAAGCCCACGACTATCCCAAATGAGATATCGATTTTCTAGCACGAACTACTCTACCTAGTGAAATGAATTAGCGAGTATGTCGTTCTGTCAAAATTATGATTAAGGTCTTATATTGTAAAGATTCTATATTTAACAGTCTGCCCATTCAGATGATTAAGAGGACAGGTCTGTTCCCAATCATAAGATCTAAAATCTGCCAGGTGAGAGAGAATTAATATTAGTTCCCTAAGCTAGAACGAGAAATGAAAAAGTACTACAGAATACTCCAATGAGTACAGATTATCTTAATTAAACGAGGTCATCAACAGGAACTTGGTCAGGACGATCGCTAAATCCCTGACGCTCAAACCCAACCAAGCGCGGTCCTGCACATGCACAGCCACAAAATGGAATTTATAGTTAAGACAAAATAGCATGCTAAAAAAACCTCTTGATCTCTAATAGACGCTATCCTTCTTTCAAATGCCTGAGGCACTTTTCACTTGGTAGCTACTCTATTATCGTTTTGTTTTTTTTAAGTATATGCTATTTTTTTATTTACTTTAAATTTCATTTTTGACACAAGAGTTCCATAATTAATGATGGAATTTAAGTTTTAGTACTCAGCTGTCACAGCATTCAATTCATCACTATTACCCGAGGCGCAACTGCAGCTGAACCCGCCTGAACTGTGTACATGGTTTATCAAAAGCACGACTACATAACCCGTCGTTTCATCATTCAAGAACCAGTCATCATCCATAATTTTTTTCAATCGGGATATATGCACTGTACAGGAAAATGTGTCTATTTAGCCTTCTTAGCTTTAAGTTTTCTGCTGTAGAAGTCCAATTCTTTGCCTTCCATGATATAACCATCTAACCGTCCGGTTTGGCCTGGTCGGGAGGTGATACATGCTGGAAAGAAACAAGAAACAGGCATTGTGATAAAAAGCAAAATAATATAATTGAATAGCAATTTCATTCGCAAATAATCAATGATCAAAAAAAATCAAAAATGGTCGATTTCATGAATTGCTAGAGACAGGTATTTCAACCTTAAGCCCTAAGAAACCGTAAAGGATTCTCGTTCTTTCTGGACGTAGAGTCTTTTCTTTGACTGACTTGAAACTGCGTCTTTCCGTCGCCAAACGATCGAAACCAGCCATGATCTTCAGCTTTGTATTTTATCATAATTTCGGCTATCTATGATTTCAAATATGTTGGGGAATATTTTATTGACAGATAATACTAGGAAGTGTTAACAAGACCCACAGGAGTGTCTAAAACAACTTTTGTAGCAATTCCCCGATGAGCTATGTCGTATTTAACACGGACAGATAGAGATTTTACAGTACCAAAATTAATCCACCCTTGCGATGAGGCATTCGATAGAAACTCTTTCGTGTGCATGAACTTGACATCTTTCTATCCAAAAATCGCCCACATTTAGCTCTTGCTTGCTTACGTGACTGCAAACAAAATTTGTTGCGCAGTAAAACAAACTAGGCCACATTTTCAAAAACTGCCACGGTAATAGCTTGCAATATTTTTGCGAAACAAAATGTAGTACATGCAGATCAGGGACTGGGAAAAATTTATTGCAATAAATTGATTGGATCACGTGCCAATTATTCCAATTTCTCACGATTAATCATAAGCTTAACAGCATTCTATTTTTGCAAGTGCTTTGATGCACCCTCCCAGACCTATGTGCTGTGGAAATAACTTTCCAAGTATTTATCAATCAAGTGTCAATCATTTTGTGGAAAGATCTTTCGAGATTTGGCGATGATAAAAAATAATTGCAATTAATTGATGGCCTTGCAATCCGATTAAATTAATTAATTGGTGGCAAACAATGAGACCAAGTAGTTTTTTCCACCCCCTGGTGTACATCAGTTATCGATGTAGGTACATATGGATGCAAAATAAAAGGCCATTTTTTATTGATGTTATCGGAACTTTCCCTCAAACCATCCTGCATCAATTAACATGCACGTGCATTCTTGGTAGACTAACAATTCCATCAGGGTTTCTACAGAATCTCGATAACCATTTTCCAGAACCTGTAGTTACTCTGTAGACTTCCTCTTCTACGACTTCCAATCATCATCATCATTGTAACATTCATGAAATAGGGAAGCAATAGTTCGTTTATATAAAATCAAACATCCAATCATTGCAGATAAAGCAGTCCAATACATTTAGCAGCTTTTACACGGATATGAACGCGTCTAAATTTAATTTATTATATTCGACCCAGTCCAAGAAGCTGGAGATCATGAACTTTCAACATACTAGAGTACCATGCAATATAAAAAGTATGAACGTTTAAGAAAACAAAATTGAAATTTAGCCATACCAAGAAGCCGACCGGCATTGAACTGTTCCTCAACTGGGTGGTCCAGTTTTGCGGTCTTCTGCCTCTCTTCGTATTTTTTCATTGTTTTCTTGGATCTCGTCTGAGTAAGTACATCATTTTCTACTGGCTCTGCAGACTGAAATAAAAATAGACATTGAAAATGATGATGCGATTGTAGCATGTTCTTTGACAATAACAATATTAAAGCACTTTTTGTCAATCATCAAAACAAATAGTCGTTTGAATTCTACAAGAGGATTCTTTCCAACATTAAAACAATGCAATGACATAATTTACTTGTTTAGCTAGCGACGTGCATAAATAAGCATTTACGCGAACTTACCGGACTGCAATAGTCCGGCAGCCAGAACGAGTCTCAGCAGGGAACGAGGTCGCAAATGATCCATAGAATCATGTACATCCTATGTCTACTACGAAACCACGCGTCTACCGAGTTCTACCTGGTTCCTCTTGTCAAACAGGATTAACCCTCAGAGAGCAGAGGGGGTCCAATAGACCCCGGAGCCATATTTTTCTATTTCACTTTTTGTGCTGAGGATATGTCAACCGCTCATGCCAATGTAAAATCATCATTTTTTACAGTGAATCTACATGTGTTATTTCATTTCAATTGAATCAGTAGAAATATGGTAGATAGGTCAAGGAGGTCCACTGGACCCTCCCCCTCAGAACTTTTCAAATGGTGTAGAAATTCCCATAAAATTTTTACTATCGGATGGAAAATGATATTGTGGATGTCCACGATGGTGCATAATGAGCGAAATTCATTTATTCAATTGTATTGTACTCGTGTATGTGCGTTATGGTAGAAGATCGCAAAATGCGAAATTGTGTTTTCGCAAATGATCGTGCATGGCTGGTTGGCCTAGGCCTACATGAACAAATCAGCAGAAATCAATGTTTAAAATGAAAGCTATCATTACATGTATATTCATAGTTCAACACTACAAACAGACTCTTGGTAAGTTTTCACATCAGTAATAAATGTGTTTCAGATCTCCACAGCTGCTTTGAGGGTCCTAAAATACAGCAATTATTGCTTAAGTTTAGGCCTATTTCCGATTGGTATGGATAAATTTGAGGCAATGGAATGTATGGAATAAATCAATTTCATTAAAATCAACTATCTGAGGTTACATGGAGACAGCAAGCATCGCAAAACCGACTCTTAGTACAACTGATAATGTGCCAAATGTCGCTGAATTACAAAAAACACCACAGTTTCGCATGTGTTTACTGAGAAGGCCTACCGCTCAGGTTTTGCTTAAAATCAAATTTGGTAATGATTTGATATCGGTTTAAGCAGGCAAACTAAGTAGTTGTAAAAGGGGTCCATTGAAGCCCCCTCACCTCAGGTCTCAGAGGGTGTGAAAAAGCTCAGGTCTCTGAGGGTTAAAGAAAAACATGTTAATCCAATGGGATGCAGTTGGATTAAGTTTGTGGCTAAAATGAAATTTTCTATACTTCCTCTTATCTCGAGAATCGCAAGAAAATCAATTAAGATGAAAGTGTGGCAAGCTCTTAAACAATTACGAACATAGAAAGCGAACACTTCAGTCTCGTGTCCAGCAAGATCGGCGATTTCATGGATGGTCCGCTCCGATCACCGATTTCTCACATCACAAAAAACGAATTTCTCACATTTTTTCACGTAACAAAAATAACGAATTTCTCACAATGCCGATGGCAATGAGCAAGTTTGAATTACTCTTGAGTCATGCTACTATTTACCACTTCAAACAATGCAAGGTTCCTGATACGTCTGTTATTGTCACAATATACAGTACGTCCTGAGATTTTTCGACAGCTTTCATGTAAAGCACCCCACCGTCACCGTAAAATGCTACAACAACTCAGCGTGCTTGAATATCCGTGCTAAAATTTGTCTATCATCGAGACATCGTTCTGGGCTCTTTGTATCGGCGTACATTTTCCTACTGCACCCTGCTTTTAACTAATTTCCATTTGCTTATGAACCTTTTGATTCGACACAAAGGACCTTGATCAGCTGCCTGTTTTGATGTATTTCGGTTTGATAGTTTGATGACAGTTGAGGCCTCAATCTCACTGGTAGTTTTGAATAATTGGCGAGTTTCAAGGCATAGTTTACTCCGTCATCCGATTTTCCTCTATTGTCCATCGACGGATTGTCTCACTTCCTGCATGAACCACATTCGACAAAAAGTAGGAAAATTGCGTAAAACGTTGCTTCACATTATCTCATAAGTACTGAGAACTCATCTTTATCTCAGCAAGATTTCGTTCAATTCCCTAGAACTTTTAACCACAGACTGCAGTTCATGCGTGACATGAGAAAAAGGAATTTTGAACAATAGATATCTATGAAGTTTCATAGATATCCACAAAGTATCTAAATCTCCACCTGCAACGAATTATAATGAGCACTTTTAGCTAATTCAAAAGTAGACATTACGATCAAGTGTCTACTTATTGCTGTAGACCTAGTTCAATGCTAGTCCAAGCTACGAATGCGATGCTGTCACATAGTTTCCCACGCAGTTGAGAACATTTCTACAGTGTGTCATAAGAATGTACTTCGCGTCGAAGTCTGCTATCACA
Source organism: Prostheceraeus crozeri (assembly GCA_907163375.1). Classification (NCBI taxonomy): domain Eukaryota; kingdom Metazoa; phylum Platyhelminthes; order Polycladida; family Euryleptidae; genus Prostheceraeus; species Prostheceraeus crozeri. Next base: position 260,024 of record CAJQUW010008193.1, on the reverse strand, counting down.
GATGCCGCTTGGAACACGGATAACTTCATTTTCTACTTCAACAGCTGATGTGAAGCACACCAGTCTTAAGTCCTTCTTCACTTGATCATTCGCCTATCGATCTAAAAGGTTCAGATCTGGTCGGAGATTGGTGAATCATCCTAACTCGATGGAAAAATTGGAAACTTCAGTTTTTACATGAGGGAGAGCATTATCATGTCGCAATTGAAGGGCCTTCTGTAAAACTGGACAAAAACGCAAGCATCTCTATTTGTCTCCGGTAGATCGCACAAACTCCATGCAGAACTTCAATGGTTTTCTCGCTTGGTAAAGCTCTCACACTGAAACGCTTGTTGGCGGCTAGAGCAATCATCAGTTAAGCCTTCTTCGGCTTGAGACTGGAGGCCGTCGCCTGAGGTCGTACAGAATGTCGGATCTTCCAAACTCTAAACTGGTCGTTAGTCGAGTGTGCTTGCTTTTCAAAGCGGATCCATGCTTCACCCTTACTGAGTAGAAGTTGTAAGGATCTTCAACAAGATCCGACAGAACACGGATGATGCCAATTGCACAATCATGGGGATCCACTATGACATTAAAGTTTCTCATTCAGTATACGCCAGTCATCAACAGATTTTCAGCAAATCGAATTCAAATTGTTATACTGCAGACGAGTATTCAATACAAAGGGCCTGAATTAGTGGTGAGAATTTTGATTCGTTGCAGGAAGGGATTTAGATAATTTATGGATAGCTATAAAACAGTTATTGCTATGCTCAAATTTTTTTTCTATGTCACGCATGAACTGCAGGAGCTGTGGTTTTTATTATAAGTTTTATTCTTTCGTCGAGAGCCAGATCGGATTCACTTCAGTGCATAGTGATAGATAAATCGCAACCACTGATCGAATGGAAGTAATTTTTCTGGAAGCAATTTCGCACTGCTTCTGTCATTACTGGCGTTTAGGGCCTTTGATGAGGACTGCTATTGTGAGAAACGCTGATGCGATAATGGGGGAATGACCGTTAAGCTTGAGCTTTAATCCATAGCAGCAAGAAAAAAGGATAAGCACCCCAAAAAGGATGCTTTTTTGTTTCAATAATAAGAAATTCTAGAGGGGTATACTCTGTTCTTAAGTGATGTCCAAATATAGGTGGGTGTCGCAATAGTAGCCCCTCCAATAGAGTAAGCACGGGGATTTACAGCCATTTTCAAGTGTATATAGGCTGCATGTAGAAGGAAAAAAGATACCTAACGCACGTGAGCAAATGAAGACGGTAAAAGTGTGCATTTTGTTGATCATCAGCCTTACAACAAAACGCTTTATCAATGGCTGAAGGCATACAGGTCTGACGCAATGTTTGAATGTAATATATATATTGCGTTCTCCGAAGAAACGTGGAATATTGAAATATATCCAAGCCAATTCTGACACATCCTCGTTGTGTGTAATTGTATAGAACTGCAGGCACATTTTCTCAAAAAGATGCATTTCTCACCCATATTATCCTATTTCTCACATGCGGACCATCCCTGCGATTTATTTCCTTTATCATGCGAAACAGAAATACTGATGCGGCTTTCTTTCACAAATGATCGTGTGAACGATTTCGTAAAATTGTCAGTCGGTGTCTGGCAGATAGACAAGTGCATGTAATGAAGGTCATTTAGTCAAGGAGATAGATCTGAAGTTCAGTTCTCACGTGCCGCATAAATGATTTCGCAACTTTGCTTGGCACTGGTGTCGCAACTTTGGGTCTCATACACAGTCACCGTAGCACAGCTAGTCTGAAATCGCCCGTCATTAAATGCGATTATAAGTTGAGAAAATAGAACAAAATTTCTCAGAAGCCTTCAACGGGACTGACACAGCCTGAGAATCCAAAAATTCAGTCCAATATTTGCGCATGAAAAATCGAGAATATAAATGCTAGAGTATCACCCCGCTCACTTCTCACTGCATATTTAAGAATTGTTGAAAGGAAACTACGTTGTGACAAAACTCTGGAAATAAAGGCATTTAAGAAAACTATCAATCATATGTAGACCTACCTTTGATGACTGCTTCTTGCGACCGAGTGGCACAAGATAGTGGGCTTCATACCAGTGTCGGAATGGTGATGCATCGATGGTTATGATAGCATTCTTGACCAATGTTTTAGTTCGGACCAATTCATTGTTCGAGGCGTTGTATACTACATCGATAACTCTCGTCTTCTTGGACACACCTTGACTTGGCCAACTGAAGTTGCCCATATCCAAACGCATAGCACGCTTTTTGACGCCGCCACCACGTACTCGGACGCTGTGAATTCGCTTGGGTCCCAATTTGGTCATTGCTGGTGGTCGACCAAGTTCGAACTTGCGCTTCTTTCGCAAGGATTCCCGCCGACCGCCAGTCTTACGGCGCTTGTGCATACGATCTTGCGCAATACCTAAAATATAAAATGGCACTTAGCTATATCAGACAAGAATGTCGCATGAAACAGCAAAAAACGTAGTAAAAGGATGAACTCGGGGTTAATTGCGGACCTAGCAGGTCAGGTTTTTTCACGAAAAATCAAATATCTAATAGCAACTTCATATTCTGATGGCACATATTTCATTGTTTTATTTTAACGATGAACTATTTCGTAGTGGCCCATCGTACAGGTACTGCTGAGCCACTTTGCAAAGCATAAATGAAAGGGCATAGAAAGGAAAAGCTAAGATTTGAGATAAGATGAAGTGCTGAAGTGATGAGGAAGAGGTTTGGTTGGTCACAATGGACGAGAGGTTGTTCCATACAAGTGCGGCGACAGAAGGAAAGGCAGACGCAATATTTATATTTTTATAGGCATGAAGGATTTCTCAGAGAGGATGTTGAGGAGAGGACTGCTTCTTAGATTGGGCAGATTATGTTTTCAAAATGTTTCAAACTAAAAATCTACAATTGTCACACGATTGTGTTCGTTTCACGAACGTCGACCTCTAGTTCACAAGGGGCAATTCAAAAGTGGAATACTCATTTTCAGGGTGGCCGCATAAAAATGTTGAAAAATCGTTGTACATATATATTCGTTTGTGTTCTATTAAAATTCGTGCATCCCAGCGTATCAAGTGTAACATAGTTACGTAATAGAAGCATATAACTGGCTTTTGCAATATAATCCGTCAGAAAGAAGCAAGGAAAGAGGTTTCGATTGATACTCATTCATAAAACTGTTGAATGCAAGGTTAAACAAAAATAGCAAAATGTAGTCACGAATCTTTACAAAGTTCGGTGTTTTCATTTTCCACCTTCTGTATACAGTACTCATATATTATCATGCTTTTCATGGCACGCATTGTTAGCTGTTTTCTAATTGTCATAGGATGTACGTATATTAATCAATAAGATACAGAAACATATTTGTTGTGCAATTTCCTTTGGTTTTGTTCCCAAATTTCATTCACGTTTCGGATTACCAAGTCCATGGATAGGCTACCCCAAAAACGATTCTCCCATGAGCCTGCTGTTAACACTACAAAATGCAGCTAACCCAAGACAAAAGATGGAAAGGGAGTTTCATTGCACTAAGGGAAAATATTCAACTGATATCCTACAACATAAATGGTATGCATTTTGATTCGATTATTGTCTGGCCGTCTACTTGGAGTTAGAATTTACGTTTAGTACTTTCCCGATTAATGCCACTGCATTTGAATTTGAACTGTATCAGGTTGCACGGTTAACATCCTTCCCCTTCATATTTCAGTACGATTATTATAAAATTGGATTCTGTAAGGATAGGTCTACTTGAAAGCGATTTTAAATACCAGTCCTGAAAAAAGAAACTAATAACCACTTCCTTGAAAAGTAGACCCCATATATTGTGTTGTTTAGAATTTACGCAAGTATATTCCACCTTATCATGAAATCAGAAAATATACTAGTGCAATTTAAACCCTAAGGTACAGCCTATGCTTATTTCAATTACTTGATGCTCTTGAATTTCACTTTCATGTATCATAAAGAAAATGCGCGTATAATCGTGTATAAACACGAATTTATTGCACATGCGGCCAGCCTTAATTTTTTTATATATAGATTTCGGTATTTATTCTATTGTAGATAAGCAGGCCTAAGCGCATTCATGCGGACCAGCCGAGCCGAACCGAGCAATCATAGTTACCAATCAAGAAAATCATAAAAAGAGCACAGGCTAAGCAAAATAGCGCAGCCACTAGACAATCGGTTCAGAAAAAATTGTCGAAATCTGTCAAAGCAAAGTTCACTTATGCACGTATACAGCTATGTATACATAACTGTACGTTACATTATGTAAGAAGCAGCAGTAGATTACACCAACTTACCACAAAAAAAAAACACGAAATATAAAAACTTAATTTCAGGAACCTTATGCATGTTAAACTAAGAAAAATGGTTAGAGAATAAAGTATCTACTGGATGACTAAAACACAATCTGAGTAACCATTTATAAAACAATAACTTGAAATCTACTTTAATAAAGCAACGTTCTTTGGGTAGAATTGTCATCAAAGCGTCCATGACATCAAGAAGATTTGCATCAATGTGTATGGATCACGCTACTTATTCGTTTGAGCATTCCCTTACGGATGCTGACGGGTTGACCATCGTCTAGGTAACTTCAGTTTCTATCGAAGACAAGTACAGGTGGACAGCTGAAAAATTCTGATTACAAGATTCATGTCTTATCTATGTCATATTTGAATATAAGGAAAATATGCTAAGTTCTGCACTTTCGTTACTTAGCTAAGCTAGAAGCCAGGTGGGCCTGTTTCAGAAAAATGGGATTTCTGTAGCAAGAGCAGTTAGACAAGTGCTGGACCGAAAGTTATTGTCACGCACCGAAAAAATTTCCGTCACTTACAAAACCTTGCTATGGAACATGTGGTTGGGCATGAATCCCGGAGTTCGAATAAAAAAGAAGAATTCCGAATATGAACCTTAGTCATTATGAAACTTTTAGTCGCAAGTGATTCAAAAGAACAGGGGTGTCTTCTTAGGTTTATTGGCTAAAAGAATTACTAGAAACAATATGTACAGGCCCAACGTTTCGCGTGTTCACGCTTCCTCAGGGGCAAAACAGATAAGACCTACGGCTAAAATCGTCAGTACAGCACAGGAGAGCGCTCTATCTTAGAGCGTTGTCCTTTTATACGTTCTGGTGCGGGGTGTGAGAATCAGACATCAGAAATCGATCAATTCGTGTTTACGGTTTATCGTAGGCTTCAGGCATTTAATAAAACGAGCTTCACTCAACCGAGTGTCCACCGGACTCTTGCATTTTTCCAAGATATCTAATGTGAAGTCGTCAATAGAGGAAACCTGATAACAATTAATTCTGTGGTCAGCCAAAGCACTGCTGATATTACTATTGAAAGACCGACTGTGTTCATTGAAGCGGAATTTAAAAGGGCGACTTGTCTGCCCGACGTACGTATTGTGGCAAAAATTGCAAGTAAATTTGTAAACTAAAAATTTGCTCGAACAAGTGTAATTGCTGGGTAGGCGATTACAGGCAATACAATTTTCGTGCTTTTCAATTCTAGGTCTGCATTGAAGATTATTATATAAGTTCGAGTTAGGGACATCAACCAATGATACAGGTAAGTCATAATTTCTGATGAGGGTACGAATTTGACGGCTGGTGCTATCATTCACGTATTTAATTTTTAGGATATTGGTTTTATTATTTGACTTGGATTCTTGCTTGTGCTTTTTATTTTTAAATATACTGTTGGCATAGAAACCGTAGTGTTGGAATTTTTTCTTTAATTTGGTCTTAGCACTGTCAAAAGAAGCTTGCGAGCTGCATCTTTTTGAACATAATCTACTGTATTCCTTAGGTAGTTATTTTTAACGTGACTAGGAACGTAACTATCTATACGCAAAGAGGTACCGGAGTGAAAAGGCTTTTCGAACCAGCTATAATTCAGTTCTCCTTCTTTTATGTGAATGCTTAAATCCAGGAAGTTTAAAACTCCTTCTTCTGGAATCTCTATGGTGAATTTAATGTTTTCGTTAATACTATTGAAGACGTCCAAGATTACGGAGAAGTCAAATTCTTTTTCAAATGGGCCTATAATTATGTCGTCTATGTAGCGAGCATAGAGATCCGGGCTAATATTAAATCTATTTTTCAACTCGCTTAAGGCCAGTCTCTAACCTATGTAAATAAATAATAGCAAACGGTGGACTGAAGTGGGATCCCATTGGGCAGCCTTTAATTTGCAGATAGCCTAGTGCTTGTTGTTATACCTAATTTCGTAGTTGTGACATATGAAATTTAACATTTTTGAAACTGAATCCATATCCAACCCGTAACTATTTATTTTATTCCAATTTTCAGAGACAAAATCGGTAACTTGTTTTATGCCATCAGAGATGGGGATGCTAGGATAAAGGTTTTTAACATCTAGGGATATGAATGTGCAGTTAGGCTTATATCTAAGGCGTTGCAGCTGAACAACTAAATCTTCGGCGTTCTTGATATGCGACGGTACGAACTGAGTTAATTGAGACAAGATTTTAGTCACGAGCCAATCTATTTTTTCAGTTGGCGTATTCCTACAAGATGCTATAGGAGACTTTTAGGTTTCTTGAAGTCTGACTGAAGATGTTGGTGATTAGTTTTAAAGATTGGCGCTGACATTAGCTTTTGAAAATACCATTTCTCTACAATTTCCTGCTGAATGTGCAGCCGTCTGATTATTCAGCCGCAATATTCTGATACATATTCAACTAAGTCCAACAGTTGATGATAATTTCGACTACCATAAAAATGTCACACAAACATTTACAAAAAAGTGAACTTGAAAAATCATTCCCTTTACCAACGTGAAACATGTTATTTTGGTGAAACCCTTGGGTACTAGCAGATTAAATTTACGAAATGCAATACGAAAATTTCAAATTCTAGAAGCTAGGACATTTAGGACTTTTAGACCGGATACTCGGGTTTTAGACTTAGTAGACACCCTGAAATAAATTCTGCCACGGTGGATACGAGTATATGGTAATATACCTTATTTGAGACTTCATACCTGCACATCCTCTAACTCCAGGGTCGCTGGATCGAACCTACACACAATCGATGAAGCCCAACAGACATGTTGGGTGGTGGCTAGATATGGTAAACCAATAACGATTTTGATTCTTGGATTGTTGATTCTTTATGCATAATCCACACAAAACATTTTCGAATGATCAAATGTATGAATTTCACATTTTGGGAGGAATTTCTCTTCTGAATCAATTCAATACATATTACCTTTGTGCTATATAGTCCCAGAACAAATCGAATTCATTGATGTGTGAGTCAAAGTTTCACTTTTGAGAAACACGGACTCAATTCTCATTTTCTCAATCCTGGTGCTATTGATATCTTCACAACCATGCATAATAGTGATGGTCATGAGACCACACAATATTTTAACTATGTTTTACTAAGCCAAAAAAGTGAAATTCATGATTCATGAAGGCAATATAGTCGGTTTCCTAAATCGTTGCACAGCCCATAAAAATTCTTTCATCTGCTGTATACTCTCATCAAATTAAATCGCATGCTGATAATCGGTTAGTAAATTGATATAGGCCTACTAGGTCAGCCGAGACAATTAGTTTAGGAAACAAAGTGGTTTGAAATAGGGAATTAGTGATTGTCTGCTTTGTTACTTCCACGGTGTTATTCCAAATATCAATTTCATGTTAGCCCGTGTGTCACTCAATGCGTTAGTCATCACTGACGACCTGCTCCATTTACAGGCGCGAGCGTAAGCATACTTACTTGAAGGAAATGCTATTGCTTGTGTGAACAGGTGCAGAGACGAGACAAGCCCTGGTTTGATCTGAGATTCGAAATCATCTGACCTCAAGTGAGGGAAATGATGACTCACACAATGACTTGAGTATGGGTATAATACAAATTTGAAGTTTCCCAGTGAGCAGATGGGCTGATTTTGATAAAGCTTACATATTCTTGGAGTTGCAAACGGCAGCATTCTTTCAAATCGAAACTTGAAAACTCCGACGTTAATACACAGAAAGCTCATTATAAAAAGAAGCAACGAAAGTTGTGTGCAGTTGACCTTCAATAACAATAGAATTCAGGCAGAAACAGGAAAGTAAAATTGTACCAATTGTTGTCGGAATTCGAAAATATCTAAGCTTGTCAAAGTCGTATTTCAATGGGGCTGTTCATTAGCTAAAATTCTGCCGTCAGAAAAATGAACCAATTTAAAAATCTGTCGGCAAAATATTCGGCCGAAATTAATGAACGAAGGTACAACACCGAAACCGGCAGAATATTCTGTCGGTTTTGGGATTATACCATCGTTCATAGTCAGCTGATCATTCTGCCGACAATTAAATCGGCTTACCGTAATTCTAGTTACTCATTGATCGTGTTCATATTCATTGTAAATTAATTAGCTAATTGCCTCGGACAGTCCCACGAAGAAAAAACGAACATTTCTTCGCTAGATCTTTCACCTGCATCAAACAGGCATCGTCAGGCGAATGTATTGACAACATACCTTGCATACTATGTCTATGTCAAACAGATTGAAATCCTGCATCAAAGAAAAGGAACAATTTTTCTTCTTAATGGCTTCTGAGCACGACTATTTATGAAAGGGAAAGATATCTCAAAATAATCTACGGAGCAGGGGGTTTTATTTGGTCCATCGTTCATCAAAATTGAATCAGGACTTCAACACGAAAATTACTATTATAATTTGGTTAACTTTCTTGTACAATTATCTTTAAAGCGGTCTACTTTAGTCAGATGAATGCATCGTGCGACTTTTATACAAATATAAATCAATTAAAGAATCAAATTGTTGTGGTAGTGCATATCTTCAAATTTTGAAGTGGCAACAAATAGTATACCTAAAACGAATTTTGTTGGGCTTTGTGATCATAACTAGCACACATGAAATTTAGATTTCGATTGAATGTCGGCATATGGGTCATATCATACGGAATTAGATTGCATAACAAGGATGAATTGGAGAAGGGGGATGGAATGGGAGGAAATAACATTAATACCAATCGCTAGCTTTCAAACAGCCATCGACCATCAGCAGAAGACAAGGTGCAATCAGTGCGGAGACCAAATACTACTACTGATGAAGGGAAATGGCCGTCCAAATTACGCAATGATGGCCACATCACATTGACCTAACAACTCGATGGATCAGAGCTTCCCACCGAGGGCTGCAAGCAGAGCAGTTCACGTGGAATACATTATCAAAAACAAACCCTTGAAGGCTCATATTATTTCAAATTAAAAATATTAGCCCATCAATTACCAGAGTAGATCAATTATACACTTTAACCTTAAAAAAGCTAAGTTTGAATGACGTACCCATGATTATAATCGGTCACGAGATCAGCACCGTTATAATAGTGAAACAGTGAATTGATAGTGTCAAAACCAACAGCATTTCTTGTGTAGACAAACAAATGTTCAGATGTCAGCTGTGAATTTCGGATTTTATTTTCATTAAATTGTGGCCCATAGATCATGTAGCCACAATAGTAATTCGCAGGTAATGAACAATTAAATGGATTTATAGTCATTTGATTGCAGCATCGTAACACACGGTTCAGACCAATGGCTGACCGAACATCCCCGTCTACTACATTGAAATTCGTGGTAACATGACTTTTGCAGCTAGAGACATGAGTGCTTTAGGATGGGCTGATCACCAACAAATCTCTGTCGACAAAAGAAGCCAAATCATTTTTATGTTTTGTCAATACAATGAACGACGGTGCAACACCAAAACCGGTAGAATAAACAGTCGGCTTCGGTGTTGCACCGTCGTCCATTAAGTCGGCTGAATATTAAACCGGCAAAATATTACATCCTTTTAATATTCTGCTGAAAGAATTTTAGTTAATGAACAGTCACATGGTTCAAACTCATCCACTTACTCAGTGATGGATTCTGATTCAAACTGTGATTCGAATTCGTTCAAGTAACATAATTTATCGAATCACTTAACCGCCAATTCAATATTTCGAAATTTCTTGGAATTATGCATTTCAGATTCTGTTAAGGAACGATCCACCTCGCTTGAAATATCATCAGTCACTCAATATATACAAAACATAGAAAATCACCATATCAGCAACCACATGTCACTCATTCATAGATGAGAAAAATTCCAGCGAGAAAAACGATGTAGAAAGAAGACAACCCGCAGAGCAAGAAAGAACAAGCAATCAATCAAATATGAATTTATTTCAAAACAATAGGCATAATGTCAGAAATGACTTCTAGGCCTATTTACATGTGCACAAGACAATTTAAAGAAGCGAACGTAAAAGTTCTTTGAAATCCGAAATGCTGCTGGAAGAAGTCACTGTTTGAGGAAGATGATTCCATAGGCGACTGGCAGTCACACTGAAACTGCGACCTCCCAACGTGGGGCGACGAAGATGTGGTTGTATGTAGTGTCCACGAGTTGCTGACCTAAGAAGAAGGCGTCGGGGCACTGCCGTTGTTGCCACCAACTGATTGGACTAGTAGGAGGGAGCCATGCCATTGTAGCATTTGTAGGCGAGGATACCAAGACGCAGATTGATGCGCTGGCGTGCTGAGAGCCATCCCAGCTCCTTCAACAACGGAGTTATATGCTCGAACCGTCCCACTCCAAACACAAGTCGTGCAGATGCATGGATTGTTCGCTGAAGTCGCCAGATAGTTGATTCTGGCAAGCCGGCATGCAAGGGAAGGCAGTAGTCAAGTCTGCTAAATACGAGGGCATTGATTAAGGAGACAAGAAGTGATCGCGATACAGAGCGGATCCGGCGGAGCATTGAGAAGCAGGCGGACGCTGTCTGAGACACATTTCAAGAGAATGTAAGTCCAGGATCCAGAGTCACTCCAAGATACTTCACCTTGTTAACAGACTGAAAGAATAAGACGTCTAATGTGACTTCCGGAGTGACTCTACTGCGTGCACGTGGAGATTGACACCACGTAACATTAGTTTTCTCGCTGTTTAGATGGAGTCCATTATTCGCCAGCCACTTCTTCACCTCACCGTAGCACCGGGATACCTTGGCACTCAGAGAGGTTGCATCTTCTACAGCTGCTGAGCCATAGATAAGGATGTCGTCTGCAAAGATGTGTACATCCAGAGAATGACAGTGAACGAGTTTCACAATGTCAGCGATGTATAGGGAGAACAGAACAGGGCCAAGGACTGAGCCTTGTGGCACTCCACTTGTCATGGGCTTGGTGTTTCTGAGTTGGACTGCAACCATCTTGCGACTTGTCAAGTACGATTCGAACCAGGAGAGGACAGAGATGTCATGAGGCAAACTTGACCTTTGTCGAGAGTCATTAGTGCGTCAGATGTCACTTTGAGAACGGCTGTCTCCGTAGAGAAACCAGTTCGGTAAGATGATTGCAGAGTCGGCAGTAGGCAGTGGTCAGAGATATGCCGATGTAACTGAGATGACACTGTTCTTTCTGCAACTTTTGATAGGACGGGAAGATTGGATATTGGTCGATATGAGGAGATGTCTAAGTAATCGGATGCAGACTTCTTCAATACTGGCTTAATAAAAGCTCTCTTCCATGGAGTTGGGACAACACCAGACGAGAACGACATATTAAGGAGGGCTGTAAGATAAGGTGTCAAAATATCCGCGCAGCACTTCAGTAGGGACGTCGGGATCGGGTCACAGGCAGAATATTTGTTTGGCAGGCGTTGAAGGAACTTGAAAACATCAGCTTCAGATACTCGAGGGAATTCTGCAAGCTCACAGTCTGCTGGACACTCAGAAAAGCCAGGTGAGTCGGCCACGGTCGTGCTGTGCCTGACAGAAGACACTTTGTCAAGGAAAAAGGCAAGAAAATCCTTGGCCGAGATGGATTGCGGCGGAGATGGACAGTTGCGGCACATGAGAGAGTTGAGCGATTGCCACAGTTCTCTCGGGGAATGCTGTATGTCACTGATTCTTGTGCTCCAATACGTAGACTTCTTCTCTCTTACGAGCTGTCGGTAAATAGGGATGTTGTCTTTCCACGAACGAAGGGCAGGGTCGTCGGAACGATTTTTTGCTAGGGGTAGCAAATTTTTTTTTCATGGACAACCCTTCGATTTTTAGTAGGCCTATATTCAAGCACCATCGCCCGAATATTTCAGATTTAGTGAGGCTAACAAGACTAATTTTATTCACATGGGCGCACAGTAGACTTGTGACATAATTCTTATGCATGCATATGTACTACACGTATCATTTGTGGGATGATGTAACTCAAAAGTCAAAAGTAAGAAATCAAAGAGCATATTTCACTCAAACTCATAAAAACTACGCGCATGCACGTGTGTAGGCTGCATGTACTGCAATCAATGTAACAAATTTATAAACATGAGTATGTATGGTGAGTATGGCAATGAATCGTCTGAACGACACTATAACGATGAAAACTGTTTCCAAAAGTGTTAGATACGCTGAAATTCTATGATTAATCCAACTATACTGACATTTCTATCTAAACTTCATTTTGTGAAGGTAGGTCTACTAAGGCAACATTTGATGAAAATAATTCTGAGCATTCAAAGAATTACTAAGTACCCAGCCGCCACTATACTGCATAGCATTTAGTAATGTCAACCTATACGATATAAACAATGTCAGCCTATTAAATACAAATGTGTCTCAAAATTTTCCCATTCATAAAAATTATAAACCTATTTTTGAGAGACGTCACAAAGCTGCTTGACTACTTACAAATATCCGATGGTTCGGTTTTGACGTGACATGTAGGTACCATTTATGGCAACTGCTACTTCACTTTCTGCTGGTCAATGCAAAACCAGGTCGACACATCGATACACTTCGGCCCGACATGTAATTTTTGATTCTAAAATCTAGTATCATGTAAATGAAGATTATACATGTACATCTTTAGGTCATTACATCTCACCACACACCGTTGCCAAATCGAGCTTTCCTCTCGGGAGTACGGGAAGCAAACTCTCTCATAATAGAGGAAATGCTCAATTCCATGGTCTGATGTTTAGATACTTAGTGTACATGAAGAAGAATCAAGTAAGTTAGGCGTGATTGAATCATAGTACATCGGTAATCAGACTTTAGGCGGCGCAAGGCACTGAATGTCCTTTCAGCAGATGAGGCTGACGCTGGTATGGTGATGATTATCTGAATGAGTTTAATTACCTCCGAAAGCAAAATCCTAACGGCTTTCGGCTGTTTGGCTAAATGCTTCAGCAACGCTGAAGCTTGTGTTGGATCATCCACATTTTCCGTCTTCAAGAAAGACGACAGCATTCGTAGCTGTGCAGCTAAAGACTCTAGATTGAAGTCAGTGTGGTGAACAGGCAAAATTGATTTCAACTCATTGACACTTTTGTCTCTTCTATGAAGAACACTTTCGAAATTAGTTAATGTTTCAAAATCTGGCTGATGGAATCGTCTTTTCAGTTCTGCTGTTACCCGATCTATGGCTTCGAAATAAGATACTTTCAGATTCTTATCCGATGAGTCAGTTCTTCGATGTCCGTAAGCTTCGACAGTGTATGTGTATCTCGAAGGTAGTTTTGATGATCGTGTAGTCTCTGATGTAGCTGCGTTGATGCTTGAATCTTTGTTGGTCTTCATCGTCATCATAGCACTTTCTTCAATTTCATTGAACTTGTCGTCACTCCTCATCCCTTCAAGCTCTGTAATCAATATCTCAACAATGCTCTTCACATCAGAGGCTGGAAGTCCTGCCGTCTGGAGCGTCACAGCAACCTCTTCGCATGGCTTCAGGATAGCTACAGCCATTTGAATTCCCACTAGGAATTTTTTCTTCTCCATTTTCCGGACGTGTCCCTGTAAAGTCGACCGAACTTCTGGTCTGGTGCTCCCCTTTGAGGCTATTAGTTCACTAACAGTTGCTTTCACTCTATCAAGGTTGTCCAAAAATCGTTGCATTGCCTTGACTCGAACAACCCATCGAGTAGGACAAACAGCCAGAAGATGCAAGGGTCTTTTCTCGTCGTCTTCAAGAACAGTCTCATACAATGTCCGTCGCTTTGATGATTCTCTTATGATTTTACTTACATCTTTTACGACCAGTAAAATATCGCTGAGCAAATCACATTCGCGAATGACTTCCTGAACGACAAGATCCAAAGCATGATTGCAACAGTGCACATGCAGGCATTTCGGTTGTATCATTTTCAAGTTCGCTTGTACCCCATCAAGCCGTCCTGACATATTAGAAGCTCCATCAAAGCAGACTCCTCTGAGATTTCTTGCATCTAGTCCGACTCGGCGAATAACGTCAATGATGCAGTTTGTCAACGACTGTCCTGGTTGATACAGACCAGCAAAGAGCTCTGCAACATCCAAGCTATCCTGAGAGACGTAGCGAAATGTGATGGAAAATTGCTCCTCACCTCCTTTGTCTGTGGTACTGTCCGCTATAAACGAATAAAATGTTGCTTCATCTTTCATTTTGTTCATTTGAGATCTCTGCAAGGTATGTGCCAGTAGTTCGATTACTTCATTTTGAATGTCTGCGCTGAGCCATTTATCTCTGCGAGAGAGCCATGAATCCAAAACAGGAATATCTGTACGTCTCTCCAGGCCCGTAGCTAAAGGGGCCACGGAGGCGGTGCCCCACCTGCAAAATTTTTCGCCCCCCCTAGAAAATCATGGTGAATATACGGTTAAATGGACTAGAAACTATAATTTCTGTATTTTTGAAACTATAATTTTTAAGTTAATGAAAATTTATGAAAATTGATGTCTTCACATTTGCGAAAACTACTTTCGTTTTACTTTCGGACTGGAGCTGGATATACACAATGCCATCTATCATCAGAAAATGAAATGAAATCCATTATGTTTGAAGTAGTCGATGTCATCGTGTTTGAGTTCAAGCGTCGGTTCGAAGATAACGAATGGTTGTATGGTGGCACCTCAGCTGCATCAAGAAAGGTGTCGAATTTTTTTCTCGTCATGCTCTCATACCTCTAGAAAAATCGGTATCATCATACCAGATGATTCAGAACTCATGGTTGCGAGAAATCTACTAGAGAGGACGTTGCCGATTGCCGACCATAACGACTACAAAGAAGTTCTCGCTGAAATTTATGAGCAACGGCTCGCCTTTCCCAATTTCTACAAGATGCTGGCAGACGTTTCTACGATCGGCAACAGTACAGCTACTTGTGAAAGTAGTTTTCTACTGAAGCAAGAACTGACACTCCTACGCGACGTTCCATGACACAAGAGCGAAAAGCGAATCTGGTTCTCCTGGGATTTGAAAAGGAGCTAGCTAATTTTGGATGAATTTTTAGTCCTTTTTTCAAAATGACCTCGTAGACTTCAGCTCTTTTGAAAAAAAACTAATTATTGAACAGGAATTGTTTTCTTTTGGCTTTAACATCTGCCTATGCGGTATATGTTGTACATGTACATAATTGGCATATCAGCAATTACTCAGCAGTCATGTATGTGAAGCACGTAGTCTTTATATACTTAAATAATTTCAAATTTCAATCTAGTCGGTATCCGTCTTTATTATTTAAAACTATCATGTAAAAGCAGCACATTGTTCATTTTTGTTTTGAAAATTCATCAGAAAGTCGCCCCCCCCCCTAAGAGCAGCATCTGGCTACGGGGCTGCGTCTCTCCTTCAGCAACAGCATGAGATTTCCGTCAGATTCTTCGCTACTACCTCTAAGAGGTTGACCTGCGGCAGTCAAATATCGAATTGATCCGACGATCGCAGTCATGGCCTCCCAAGCTTCTCTCTGTTGTTTCCTGGTAGCCTGCGAAAGCTGGACATTTGTTGAAGTGGATTTCCGTGCGCTAAGCAACTTCGAGTGGACAAGTAAATGATGATCGCTTTTCTCGTGCTTCGATAAAACGCTGACTGCTTTGCTCCAAGTAGAGAACCCGTTTGCAAGAAAAGCTGCTTCTTTAGGTAGCAGGATAAGCCTAGGTAGATATGCTTTTGTACAGGTGTAGCAGGTAATAGAATCTTACTTTTCATTACAATGAAGCCAGTTATACAATTTGAACCATTTAGCTTGGTAGCGTCGCCCATTACGAATAGGAAAATTGTAATTCTGATCAGGTTGAAATGGCTCATTTGGAAAGTCAATATCTGAGGGGTCGGTTTCAGAGTTTGAGGAGTCTTGAGATGTAGCAGAGGAGCGATTACAGGTCACAGAGATTGAGAGTCTTGCGATGTAGCAGAGGAGCGATTGCAGGTCAAAGAGATTGAGGAGTCTTTCGATGTAGCAGCAGATGAGTTGACTGAAAATTCTTCAGTAGACTGCCTGCAAAAGAATACAAGGAAGGTTATTTCCTATCTGTTTAATGATTGGAGGACCAAAAGTACAGCGTATATTTTGAGGAATCAACTACGGTCTCTAATGGAAAATCTATTATCTCAAATATAGGAATTACAAAATGCTCTGACACGTATAGGTTATTGATTGTGTAATAGGTTCACTTACTTTTAACGATAGCAACCGTTTCCTTCTAATTTTAATTTTTCCTTTTTTTGAACGATAGCAAGCGCTAAAGATATGCTTGCTCTTGACACGATCATGAAGGGTGTGCTTCGCTAGTCTTGGTGATCTTCGTGCCGCGTTAGCATTTCGAGGACTGGGTTCGATTCCCAGCTGGCAAGCCATTTTTCATGGCAATGCCAAGAGCAAGGCGTATTGAAATATCATTTCGACCTCGTGAAAGCCAGAGGCATTGAATTATTAAATCACCTACTTTTGTTTCTTTGAGCTCTTCAAGAAGAATTTGTCAAGCGGACCAATTCCTTTTCTTTTTATTTCGCTAGTTTACCTGTCAGGAAAAGATGTGAAAGGTCAGAAAAATATTTGATGACAACACGTATGTGCCACAGGGTTGAAAAACTACACGGTCCTCTTCGATTTCGACTACAATTATTTTGAAATCAAATTTTTAAATCATAGTCACAACTGCAAATAAGCTGCATACAATGTACATACACACTTAACGTACTGGTATGTGATATGTTTCATTGCAAAGTTGAGAATGATAAATGTTGTATTTTTGTCTATATAGCTATGAACTGATAAAAAAATTAAGAAATGTCAATTCACATTCTTTGAACTCATGCATTCCCTACCGCGTGATGCACACTACCAACTCAAATCCATTATGGGAAGTGGTCATTCATCTCTAGAGCTTGCAAAAATCTCGACCCTTCTCGATTTTGGGATTCAAGATGGATAAAACCCGGAACATCAATAGTACACATCTACATATGTATATCTAAATGTTGGCCAATGAAATCATAGCTGAAATACAATCATCTTGATCCTGTGATTTTAAAAATTTGAGCATAGCTTCTGGGCTCCCGTCAGGGAGGCCATTCCCTGGAATTCACCTCTATTTATGTAGAGGTTGGCCAATGAAATCATAGATGAAAGATAGTTTAAATCATTTACAAAAGTGTGTCGAACATGAACATAGTATAATTTGTGTTAATGTGTACCATTAAAACTCCGATATTTCAAAGTTCATATTCAGAACTACAGTAGACTTACATTAATAGACTTCGTGGTATTTGTCGCATTGGCAATTGGCATTCACCTTGTAATGCTTAATTGTGTATTAAAGGATGTAGAATGCTGTTGCAGTTCAAGCACTCAACAGTCAACCTGCGCGATTTGCTACCTGTTTGATAGTTTGTTAATGTACTATATTCCTAGTATAATTCTTCAGAAATTCTCTTACAAGTCCACTTTTGTTGTTCTATAGCTCACTCACAGCGACATTTTCTCGCTGTGTAAATATTTATGATCCAATACTACATGCAGTGTTTCATCAAATTGAAGGATTACTTTATGCTAATGAAGCGAAATGATGTGGTTATATACAAAAAAGATTCAAGATTCATAGCGATTTATGTACACAAACAATCGGTGAAAGATAAGAGCATAGTTCACAGGTTTATGCTAGCTATAAATTTGAGCAAATCCCGATATCCCGAGATAGGATTTTGGGATTTGGTCAAAATCCTAAGATTTGGTCGAGGTTGCAAGCTCTAGTGAAAGACCTTATCTCACGCGAAAAATCAGTCAACTAGTCGTATGATGGATATTTCTTCTAGTTCTTTCTAGAATTAAAGTTAGGTAATCTAACTACAAATGAACTACAATTCAGTCATATAAAGCTTACCATTGATTTTCATTGCTTTCCTTGATCTTGATGGTCCAAGCATCGCGACTGAAAAGACAGTTTCGAAAACGGAATTCCGCATTCTTGCCATTAGGAGAGAGACCTTGAATGTGTTCTTCTTCTCAACGGCATCATAATTGATAAGAAGGTCCAACGTTGCATTTGATTGATGAATTGACAAAGTTTCGAGATAGATGACAAGCATACATTCCTGAATCCTCATCTACCTGCTTACAGGAATTTTTCCGATGTCTTGTGCATCGGTATTTCAGGGGTAGCAAATGACATACTTTGCTACCCCTACTCAAATTTAGGGGTAGCAGCTGTTACCCCTGCTACCCCGGTTCCGACGCCCCTGACGAAGGGGGTCCGGAGGCCGCAAGATGCATCTTGATAGGTTGCGCTCAAGCCTTCTGACAAACTGCTTCAACCTGCGGCAGTCGTCATCGTACCACGGGCTAGACTGTCGTCTGGGACATCTTGAGGTTTTCTGTGGAACAAGTTCATCGATGATGCTGGTGATGGTTACGTCATACATATCAGCAAGTTCTTCAATGTCAAGATCAGGCCACAGTTCAGGACAGCACAAGGCCGAGCTCATCAGATGAGCGCGAAAACAGTCAACATTGAGCCGATTCCAAGGACGATAAGACCTTGGCGCAGTCCTCACACCGCGAATTGCACATGCATGATGCAACCCTCATGAAAAATTTGGTATTCGCAAGATACAATGTCTCGAATATGCGCATTTTCTTCTCTTTTCAATATCATCATGAGCACACATTCGTCTTGGTCCTTGATTTCCATAAGTTTTTGAAAATAGATTCGTTGTTCTGATGTCAAAAAAAATTCTCCGTGCTACTCCAAACACCTCTGGACGATATGTCCAATCTTGATTGATCTTTTTCATTACCTGTTTCTATAAAGTCATTGGACTCAATAGGCATTTTCTTGGCTCAATCTTCACATTTTTGCAAACATATTTCAAAAATTTTGCTTCCTCGTCTGGTACCATGTTGTGTCTGAGATTGACGAAGCCTCCCTTCTTACAACTCAACAGGATATTGTTGTCATTTCTAAGACCACAGACACAATTTGATGGGATTCCTTGAATGTTCGAGTTGTATCGCAAACCAATGGCATCTCTAGATTCTGTTTTGTTCAGCGAGTAACCCATTCCTTTTAGAGGCAATTCCGTCAACCATGAGCTCGAACCCTTCTCGGAGGTGAATTCCAAGTTCCGTTTAATTTTTTGTCATTTGATATGGAGAGAATGTTCAAAGAAATTCCGAAAAATGCTTCTAATATCTGAATTCTACGAAGATGCGCTTTCGGACTACTCAATGCGCTCAGCACCAATACCAATTCACCTTATCTATGGCATCACTAACTGTGGAACATACATCGAGGCTATATAGGTTAAATCAATAGGTAGATTGCTCTAAGAGTGTAATTTTGTAAAGCAGGGCGTGCGGTGGGTTTGCAATTTGAGTGTTCACCACATTTATTTAGGGTGTTATTTTTTTTATCCACTATCTTTTCATAGATGATCCAGCGTCTACTGACTCGATTCATTTTTGAGTAAATTTTTAGATGATGCTATGTTGGCTTGCATGTTTCTAATGAAATTGTACAGTTCTTAAGTTATTTGAAAGTTTAGTCGAGATGCATTGACCGTACTCGCATTGAGCTCGAACAATCAAGACACTTCCCAAGTCAACGTCTTGTCAACTCAGTTATTCGTTAACTTTCGGCTCTGACAAGAGGACGTTCTTCCTAAATCGCGCACTATTCTGTTAGTGTGTTGCTTTCTCCCGCTCAGAAAGCGGTTGATAGAGCGAAAGGGAATTACAAACAAAAAATCAACCTCAAATTGTTTTCAAACTTGTCAAATTGTTTTCCAGGTAATTATCGAAATAGGCCTACCTCCATGAATATTCAGCGACCATTGTCTTTCTGACAAAAATTTCAACGGAAAAAAGATTGATGTACCTAAAAACATTTCTGTTATTATTCTATTTTATAGCTTTACCTTGGAATGTTCAAAAAAGACCATTTTGCAGACAATTACGTACTAAA
This sequence comes from Prostheceraeus crozeri, assembly GCA_907163375.1. NCBI lineage: Eukaryota > Metazoa > Platyhelminthes > Polycladida > Euryleptidae > Prostheceraeus > Prostheceraeus crozeri. The sequence continues at coordinate 239,755 of CAJQUW010008193.1, read as the reverse complement.
ACCATTACTTGACGCCGCTAGGTGTAGTAGTCAGATTAAAGACAATGTATACAGACGTCACAGACCTCCTATCTTTCCAATAATTCTTTTTTTAGCAATTTGTCCCACTTTATTGATTAAGATTTGTCATTTTCAGGATTTCTCTTTTTCCTATTTTTTCGAAACTTTTCAAATTTGCCCTACTTCATTGGTGGCGAGTGAGAGATAGATATTAGAATTACATGGTGTCGTTTTCTTTTCACGAACCCAGTTCCATTGGGCAATTATTTCCCACAGTTTATTCTATCTGAAAAAGGAGAGACACTGAGATAGTCGACATCTTCTTTTCTCTGGATTCTGCTCATAGTGAGAGACTTGCTTTAAAATAGTCGATCATAAAAAAGGTAATGTTTACTTTTCCCGCTCGTGTTTATCTTCTTTTTGTTCTATTGAATGCACGTAGGAAACTTGAGTTCTCTCTTTCTGTATCTTCCCTCGTTCTGCACCTTTGTGCCTGTCAGGACCTCCACCTCGAACTTCGAATTACGAAAAGGAGCATGGGTCAATAGTTGCGTTTCATGCAAGAACACAAAAATAGTTCAGTGAGTCTACTCAGCCTACAAGTAAAAACTTCCGATCTGGATTATGATATCTTCGGTCTTTTGTGAAAATGCGTTTTGCATTCTCCGACGCACACTGATGTAGATGTCTCAGTTTCAAGGTTTTTTGATCAATGACGTTCAAGGCACCGATCAAAACTCACGAATCGGAGTTTCTGCAAACAAAATTTAATCGAAGAGATAGCTGTCTTCTTAACCACTGATACTACTTGATTATTGTTTTCATCCTCAATTCAAGAGTTCAAAATTCAATTGCCATTAATCGAATCCTAGAAATCTTTAAGAAATTCATTATGAAAAGATATTTAAAAAGATATTTAAATATTAGTAGTTCTTGATTTTTATTTCAATTCACTATGGAGCAAAACTAAAAGAAAAGAGAAAAGAGAAAGCAAAAAGAACTTGAAAAGACTTATTTATTGTCCTATTTTTGCACTTTCTGGCCATTGTTATCCCTCCTGTTTTTGCATACGCACTTGCTGTGAGGCCTGTGCATGTAACAATATTTTCAAGGAATGTTAGATAGGTACAGTACTCCGTCAATTTCCTGCGTACTGTTAACGCCCTTAGTGCAAGGTGTTTAAATACAACAGCTCATTTAGCTCTACGTACCATTATTAACGAATCCATCTTCTAGCAAATAGATCCACGAACGAAGTTTCAGGTAGACTTAATGCTCTATATTTTGCTTTTGGAATAGCGTAAATTTTGCATGTTAATGTAAATATTTATATTTACTCGTGTATGTTGAGTTTCAGCATTTTGATAGGTGTCTACTATTATCCGTGTATTTTATTGATAACGATAGCTAACGGTGCTTGAATGTGATGAACCATGAAATCACAACATGCTCATAGCATCTTAATAGATGATGATCAGATCATAGCATAAATGGCAATCTACTGAAGGATGCCTGTGGACTGCAACTGGGCTCATGTTTCGAGGATAACGTACATTCGAAATCTTAAAATTGTACTTTTGGGAGAACCAGTTGACACACTCATAATAATCCCCTTCAGCAAAGAGTTGATGACTGACAATGAGAATAATCAAAATAAACATAGACCCTAACTTTCAATCCAATCAGTGATGAGGACCTAATGCATGCACAATTGATCAGTGTGAAGCATAAGATTTTCATATCGGAATTAGAGCTCTGCATTTTCGAACATGTAACTGTGAAGTCACTTGTCTATATGTCCTTGTACAAGATTATAGGTGCGTCCTGCATAGATACATGATTTCATATGGCACGCGGTGATCATATGATGGGACAAACTTCGACAACGCTTTAAAAAGCAAAACATTTTCAAATACATAAAAATAAATGAGAAGGAATCAGTATTTGGAAAGCTTTGGCTCAAATATTAGAGTTAGAGTTAAAGTAAAGACATTGAGCAGTCCTCACACATACTTTTGGCAAGACACCTCTTGCTGCCACCTCTTCGAGGGGTTCCTATATGTCACATTTTCATGAAATGCGTCTTCGCAACGGCAGAATTTAGGTTATTTTCGAAAAGTCACCAACATCACTCTCACTTTATGAAAAAGATAGAGGAAATGTAACATTTTAAACATAGTTCATCTATTTGCTATGGAAAGATTCGAGAGAAGACTCATGCACGTGAATCCGTGCCGTGCTGGTGATTTGGAAACACTGTACTGGGAGGACGACATCTTTTTTTCAAATAACTTTGGGCTGAGGTAGGCACCTCTTTTTAAGAAATGAACCATGATGTGTGATAGTTATTTCACTGAATGATAGGCTATACCATAGAGACTTAATATAATTGCATTTAATTGAACAACTATAAGATGTTAGAGATTGACATTTAAGTCTCATGAAAGGTGTCATCAGTAAATAAAATCTCCAAGATATGATATAACTTCTCATAGGACTTCACCTTCTCACTCTAGAAGTTAAAGAAATTATGGCTAAACAAAAATCTTCAATAGCTTATTAGACACTTTGCATGGACACTTAGATAATCCGCATTTTCTTGTCTGATGAAAGTCTATAGAAACACACATCATTGATACTGTTATCATCACTTCGTAAAATTATTGCACTTAGAAACACAACACTGTACCATAATGGTGATCGAATATCGGCGACGATGTGCATGTGACTTTCACTTCGGCGTGTATTCTTGTGGCACATTTCAACGCTTAGCACCCTGTAACGAATGGTTATATCTTCCCTAAGCCTGTCCGCGATGACGTCATTAAAACAAAGTTCGTAGAGAAAATTGATAAAGACACAGAGGAATATCTGAATGCGCGCTATAAGAAATAAGAAGCAACATTTCAAATTCGATCATGGAAAGAACTAAGTGAGAGGGAGGAATCAAAAAGCCTCATTATATGAGAGAATAAAAGTTATATTTTCCATTCTGACCAGCATCTCCTGCCATTTAACAGTAAATCGAAATACAAAGGTCATAGTTGTGGTAATCAAAATCAAAATTCAAGGGTCAGACTTTTCTGTAATCGAAAAACTAACGGTAACAACTGCAAAAGGGCATGATGCATATGATGGACAAAATCAAAACTCAAACATGAAATTCTGTAACAATAGGAAATCCAATTTCAATAACTTCAAAAGAGACCAAAATAACTTCAACATTCAAAACCGATTTCAAGCAAGGAATTATTCACAAACAGACACATTTACACATGCAAATGGAGATACAGCAATTATAAACATAACCATTTTGATGTTAGTGAGGGTTTTAACATTGCAAAGTTGGGCGCCAAGGAACAGTAAATCACGAGTAGGCTTTGCAAAAGATTTTGATATGTAAATTTTGCAATATCAGAAATAATGTCCATGAATGATCTTCCGTGTGGTCCCATAGTTTTCAAACGTAACTTTATTTCTATGCTAAGCTTGCTTATTGCTTTGCAAGTTGATTTTGTACATTGATTTTAAATATAAATCATTAATCCTATGACAAGTCTCAGGAAGAGACGATACCGTTAGGGATAAGTTCGGAGTTTTTGGTAGAATTTCATTTGGGTATATTTTCGTATATAGAAATAAAATTGCTTCAGGATAATTTAAGTATTATTATTAACCAAAACAAAATAAATAATAGTAGCACAAGCTTTCAAACTGTAACTACAATCTGTCATCAGGTAGAAGCATAATGCAAAAAGAATTAAAATGAGAGAAATGATGTAAGTTCAATTGCAGCAATGAGCATTTAAAAGGGAATGAAGCAGAATTCCTAAACAATTTGCTCCAAAGTAATGGATATCTCAAACGCTATGTAGAAACAACGTGGAAAAATATCAAACAAACAGGACAAAAAACAAGACAAAAGAACAAAAGAGGCATTATAGAGAAAATGAGAAATGGTTTTCATTTGCCATACATACAAGGGGTATCAGAAACAACAGACAGGTTAATGAAAAAACATGGACTGAATATTGCTAACAAACCAACATCAGCAATAAAAAATCAAATGGTTAAACCAAAGCGTCAGATACCTGAAATGGAGAAGAGAGAGATAATCTACAGAGATCCTTGTCTCCTTGCAGTTAAGAGAATTGATTCGCGCTCTCAAATAGCAACACGCTCAGCTGAAAGTGGGCACGTCTTCGATTGGAAGGGAGCCAAACCGCTGAATTCCTGCAACCACAAAAGAGGCCGGGAATTCATGGAGGCGTGGTATTCATCGGACTCTTCTATATCCTGAAGCACTTTTGTTTCTAAAACCATTGTACTCAGGATGCATATCTTTTCAAAAAATATATATTGTATGCAGTGGCGTAGCGTGCTCCCAGACCATAGGCCTTCGCTTGGCACTGAAATTCTATTTCTATGACATTTTTTATGTTAGAACATTAATCTTTATAAAATATGACTTTTTACTACCAATTCGACCCTGCTTCACGAACATTTTTAAGGCCAAGTGAACGTGCCCGAGAAGGCGATTGCTCATGCCGTTTCATCACCTTACTCAAGGAGCTCAGATTACTACCCTCTGTCTGTCCGGACTTCCATTTTTCTCGAGAAAAGAGGAGCCAAAAGAGTTTGTTGCGTTTCTTATAACCGGTCAGCCACTCACACGTTTGAACTTTTGATGTATTAAATTGTTTTGTATATTCCTTATCTCTTTCAATGTGAGTGCTTTCAGTTTTGTATCTGGTGTTGGTCTACCTTGTCTGACGACTGTCATCTTTTCAGCACATTCCCTTCGAACAAAAGGCGTGGTTATGAGCTCATCTACAGTACTAAACATAGCGTCACATCAATCACGCAAAAACAAATTATGGAATTCTACTGAATCATGATGTTCCAGTCAGATGCATTACTCTACATTCATTGGCGAACGCTCATCATCTGATCGCAGTCTTGTCTGAACGTCGTCATCTGCTGTTGGTTAATGTGTGATCTCTCTGAAAACTGACGAGGACATTGACAGTTGGGCTTCGCTTCCCTTTCTATATTTAGGTACCGTGCCTCAATCAACAATTGCAGATTATGCCAATGAGACAAGTAGAATTTCATTGCAAAAATTGGAGAAGGCGAAGCATTATGTCTAACGGAGGGAAAGCCAAGGTTGGCGCGCGCGTGCGCTGTCTGAACATCAATGCTCCGTCTGAACACACCACTAGCGTGTATGTTTGATCGTTCGAAGAATACAGCTGTGATTTCGAGCACTCGCGTTAAAAAAGTTCACTCTGAGCGTCTGATTTTGAGACGGAAAGCTGTTCACAGGTATCACGAGAAGCTATCAAATTTGAATGAAATCTTATGAATGATGAAACTTTTCATTTTTACAAATATTGGTAAATTATTTTTGAGGATGCGCCGAAGGCCTCGCAGGTACGGAGAAGACTCCACTGATTGCATGTATCTATAAAAGAGAGAACCAACAGACGTCTTGGGTGTTACCGGTTTCCGTACTTTATTTTACTTCGTCAGATACCACTGAGAAATAATTACAAAGTGAAAAGCAACTATGAACGATCTCTGCATGTATTTAGAGAGGGTTTAAACTTTGAAATATAATAGCTTTCTTCATATTCCCTCTGAGATCTAGTTGCATCATTAGAAAATTGTAAAAAGGCGCAGCTACAAATTTTGATTTCCATGTTACCACGAGCAGGAGGCTACATGTTTACTTACGTGGAGTAAAGCAAGACTGGGATTATTAATTTGTTGGCGATGGACGGTCAATCTATTCCGTAAGATAACATCAGCTTAAGCCACATCCCACTGAGAAAATATAAATGGGACCCATATGGATTTTGCATATGGATACCATATGTACAAGGTTCCCGATCTTCCCAGTTAAAACCCACATACATGCGTACACGCTCTAATACAAAATTACTTCAACAACACACTATTCATAAATTAAAATTGAGCAGTAGTATTAAAACATCATATATTTCATCATATATTTTATTTATATTTTTATCGTTGTGCCAATGATGAGATGGTCATAACATTTGCTTCAAATATATATGTATTATAATGTAGGTTAAGATATTGATAATGTGACCACCTTGTATCATTACCGATACCTATTATACCATTCTTCAAAGCTTCAAATGGAGGTTAATTGATAGAATACCTGCAACATATTATATTCAGACCGCTTCGAAATGAACAATATCCATTAAATATTTAACGGTGGCCCTCGACATACCATTGCAACGACAAGTGTGCTAACTGATGATTTTAGACGTCACATTAGTCTCAAGTCAGTGTTATTTTGCATCAGGAGTTCGAATCTCCTGTCTCAGTGTTTTAGAGATTTTGGAAGATGCAATTACTGACGATTGGAATGATGATCGCTAGGCACGACCGCCGAACAAGATTCAGAGAAACAAGAATATCTGAATGAAATCAAGAATCAATGAAGGCAAATTCTTATGGAAGAGGTGTACATCACTGGCAGATATTTATAAACTTTAAGGTAATTTGGAAGAACTCAGCGGAAAATTAAATTAATTTAGATGAACAGAAGACTAATGAGTTATCTAAATGAAATTAGACCATTAAATTGTTGAGGGTCAAACGCCTACAATGAAAAGGCCCTTTTCCGGTCTAGTTTCATGTTGAACCTCTTTGTCGCTCTTTCTACAGTGATTTGATAGTAAATTCATGTGAGTTTACCCATCCGAACATTGGTTGATACATTTTCCATTTGAAAGTCAAAACTCAAGTTTTTCTGGAGGTGTCCAAAAAAAATTCAATTTGATTTTTGGAGACAATGGTTAACTTAGTCTGACATTAATATGTAAATGAGAATAATGCATATGCGTGCAAGGAAAAAATGATGTAATGTTGATTTATTGAATTTTATATATTTAGCAAATACAGTGCATACGCTCATTATCAAATACCACTATTTATTGTAAATACAAATATTAATGATTCTCAGTATTATGTAATTGTTAGACAATTTTCCAATATGAGCTAATTTTAGCTGGGAACAAAGACAAGTAGATAAAGCTGCTGCTATGTAAACATATAGTAGTCATTGACTGGAAATTATACGAGTACATATTTTATGCATTTCAAGTGAGATCTCGAATCCTGCTTTCATGTCTTTCACAGTTTTCAGACATACCTGCTGTCTACAAGTAGCCCTGAAAAGGGTTTACGAACTTTTCAACGAAAAGTAGATACAAAAGATCTTGCACCACATGTAACTTTCTTTCCTGATATTCGACCTTCCTGACCAAAACAGAACTCCCGCGGGAAGTTATGTTTAGTGGTTGCCAACAATATACAGTAATTGTCTTAATTTAGACTACAAGCTATATGCGCACAATGAAGACTATGATCTCAATGTGTGAGTATGCGCAACACTATCAAATGAATCGCAACACCACTGAGAGACACATGAAAGCTGATCACAATATGTTCGCAAAACCCTTTGTAAAATTTATCTCGAAAAAAGCGAAAAGCGACACATGATAGGCTATTCTTTCAAGCTTTCTGAACCATAGTCAGGTATTGCGAAATGCGTACCTTAAAACAAAATTTTGTTTAATTGCCAGTTGTGAATTAAACACATCACACATCATTTTGGATGGCTGTGATCTATGCAGACTTCAACAATTTACACTGTAATTAACCAAAATATTCAATGTTCTTCTGTCACTGGATCAATGAAATATGTTATTTAAAATAAAGATGAGCGATCATGACCCAAACCACAAGTTCGGCTTCGCCTAGAGCAATATTGAAGTCGGATCGGATCATCTCTTTAATCATGAACTCTCTCTTCTCGGGTTTGGACGCACAAATGTTGCAAACCTGTTAGAACTTATAGAGATGATGAATCCTACTGAACAAAGAAAGTTTTCGCTAAACAGAGGGCCAGGCATTTGTGATCCAAATTTGAGGAAAGCCCGAATGCGAAAGATGCTATCGACTTCTAATTTTTGTTGTGAGTAATTGAGCTATGGTACAATGTGGATAAAGGAAGGCAACAATGTATGATTGTTATGCTGGTTTGAAGTGCGGCAATGACCATAGATACTCATGCGCTAACGCGCATTCGAGCAATTTTCGAGCAATTCTTGGTATTGCGAGAAGCAGCCCATAGGTGTAAATACTCTCGGGAAACTTATGAGTATTATTTCAAATGAGGCTCAGTTAGGAAAGTCTTACACAGCTCACAGTATCCGACCGACAGTGATCTCCGAACTATCCCAAGCCGGTTATAAATTGACGGATATTTGCAAAATAACTGGTCATAAGCAGACGAAGACTGTAGAGAGATATCTGCAATATGGATGTCGACGAAAGTCAGAAATGAAGAGAATGAGCCAAAGTTTGAAAAGAAGTTTGCATCAAGAGAAATCGGAAGAAGAAGATAAAGAGGAAGAGAAACAAGTCAGCGTGATGGTCAAAAGAGCAAAAGATGTTCAAAGTTCACAAGACGTGATCATATGTGAATCGGAAGAAATAGTGCAAAAGACTGTTGAAAGAATGCCTACTGCCGTTCTTGAAAAGAATGGTGCCAGGCTAATGTTTTTTCTTTAGACATTTCTGTGTTTTTTGCACAGATGGTGTAATTTGATGTCATCATGTTTTTTTAAAAATATAAAAAATCAATTTTTTTTTCAAATATAATTTGAAAAATAAAAAAAGCGTGCGGACAATGATTGTCTGCACGCCTTTTGGCATTGTCAGAACTATGACATTTGCATTTCTATTGAACAATGTATCCCGTAATGATGATATCTCTATCTATGCATGTGAAAGATATTTTTGAAATCTCAAACAGCGCATATCTACATGTGTATTCATAACATTGCTGCCCTGCTTTTTTCCTACATTGCTGCCCAGTTTATTTCAATTACGCACAATATTATTAACATAGCTTTTTTCGGGCAACAATGTAGGACAATCTCAGGCGCTTACGCGCCCTCAAATATCCTACATTATTGCCCTCAAAATCCATGTTAATGTTATATTGCTTTGGCGAGGCCTCTCAGCCACTACAGGAGACTATCTCCAGGCGATTGAGAATGATTTTCTATTGAATATTCTCAATCGCCTTAAGATAGCCTCCTATAGTGGCTGAGAGGTCTCGCTAAAGCAATAAAAATTAGAGGTCGATAGCATCTTTTGCTCTCGGGCTTTCCTTAAATTTGGATAAATGATTTGTCTCTCAGACAGGTTGGTGTAATTTGCAATTTCATTGTCATATGTACATGTGGGCTGCGCATTTGACTCGATCAATACTTTGGCTTCTGCAGGGTTTTAATCTTCAAATTATAGGTGAGTTTATTTCTTGCTCGTATAAATTGTCTTTTCAGATTTGTTACTATGCCGCATTTAATTTAAATCGCAGTTGCTTCAGAAAAGCAGTACAACGATGCTATTTCATTTCTAAAATAGCAAAATATAAAGTCGTGTTTCATGTCTTTGTGAGCACCTGTCATTCGTACCGTGTTCGTGTTTTCTAAAAGCGTTGGAGTTAGAGTTTAATAATTAGAGTTGTGCTATATTTTCTTGCTGACAGGGATTCATTGGTTGAGATATAACTTAATGACCAGTTTTGTCCAAAGACGATCCGTCTAGAATCCATTTGATTCCACGACTGAATGATAAACACCATTATTTTACTGCACTTTTGCAGCTATATTCGGCTAAGTGCAATATAGCTGATACAAGGACGAGTCACGAACATCAACCGCCTCTTGTGCTCTGATGGCTTGAACTTGATCTGAACAGTGCACTTTATTGCTGCCACCGCAGCCACTTCCGCTCAAACGGATATCGAGGTTTGTCATAAACAAGTGTTCTCGGAGTCCAGAGCAGCTGGATCAACAGCTCTTGGATCGGCCGCTGATCTGCAGCCTTCAACTTTCTTTCTACTCCACTGAACTTTTTGTCATATATTCATATTGCGTTCTTTATTCCGATATAGGCTTAGTCTCCTTGAATATTTGTTTCGAATTGAATTACATACATATGAATTGATCACAGGATAAATTTTGTGTTAGACCTATAGGCGATTTGGATTTCGTATTCACGTCTCGTCAGAAAAACTACGTGTCGTGCTGAGGATGAAATTTTCGACGACTGCACTACAGACAGCTGTCGACTATCGAAGCTTTCTGAAGTCTGGAAGAGATGTTTGGAGCAAATTTAAAAGCTGGCGACTTCTGTTAGTCTGTTTATCAACTGTGCAAAACCTGCAATGGTACATGTTCCACTGTCTTTGGTGAAGTACTTAACTCAAACTATCGGAGGCCTACAAGGAAGTCTCAGTGACTTTCCCGAAAACTATCTGCGATGCTTTAGATTGATTTGAACCTGGAACGCGCTCTTGAGAGTTCTATAAATGACGCACATTTCTGTTAAACAGTCATTTTTCAGGTACCTATTCCCTATATAAAAAATCATGAATGATCGCTTTCGGATCTCATATGATTGGGTCAGGTAGAGCAAGGCTGCGCTTTGCTTTTATCTCACCTAGTTCGGGTACATTACTCAATCTAACCCGACCTCGGATTCCGGCCGGGTTTCAAATTTATGCAACCCGACGCTCATCTATAGTTTGAATCAAGCATGTCTTGAAGATGTAATGAAATAAATATTTAATGAAGATGTGATTTATCCGTATAAGTTTAATGCTAAAAGTATATACAGGAGACAGACGTTTCGCGACACAGTCGCAGCCTCAGTGTCTGCTGGTAAAATCGTGCAGACACTGAGGCTGTGTTGCGAAACGTCTGTCTCCTACTTTTAGCATTAAACTTTTATGGATTAATCACAGGAATTGCACTTTATTTTTTCTTTCAACCTGTGATGAACCACCTTCCGTCAAAAACCGTCAGTGAAGATGTGATTATACTGTAGGGCCTAAATAGATCTTCCATGATAGACAATAAAGATTGCCATGGATCGATGACCTTATAGGATTCTTATTCCTCAACTTTACAATCAAATCATTTACGATGAGAACCTTTCCTCAGAAATAGCAAGAAAACATTCTCAGTTGGATATGGTGCAATATTTCTGGGTGTGCTTCTTATCAAAATATGATGTCTCAGACCCACAAGTGATCTCCATCTACTCGCTTTTCCATATGCTACGTATTAGGTGGAAAACAAATTTTAGAAAATGTACGTAAGAAGAATTTATTGCAAAAAAACTGAGGATCCGAATTTACCTCTAATTGTTTGTTAAGAAAATGTCAATATTCCTCTATATCGGCAAAAGTCAATAGAAGACGTTGACAGGCCGAAATGTCGAAGTTCCTCTCCGACATTTGTCAAATGTAGCCGACAGTACTATGGCTAATATCATCGGCCCTTCTTGCCTTCGAATTCAGGAAGTTCAAGTCCAAGCCACTGAAGGAGGTCGAAATAGGACCATCGATAAGCTCTGGTGATCCGATTACTTCGCTGCAGTCCCATAAACTCTAGATGAAGGCCTTTTAGAAATCTTTGACGGGATTCGTGAGCTGCTTTCTGTCGCGCCATTTCCTCTGCCAGTCTTCGAGCTTCTTCCATTGCTAAACGTGCCTCTTCTTCCCGACGTTTCCTGAAAGGAATATATTTCATCCAAATCAGCAGTCCTCGTTCAAATCCTCAAACATCAACGCAATTCCATATTTATTGCGCATTCGTTAAATACCTACTACTTCTACCAAGGATACAACTCAAAATGTAATCATTATATTTACACTGCGTTTCCAAAAAGCAGCATTTGATGATTCTGCCTCCCTGCACTAACGTGGACGAAATGTCAGGAGTGGATAGAAAGAAGCACCTACTCAATAAATTCCTGACTTAACTTATTATGTTAATTGCGTGAGGTATGTAGTGCATCCACAGAATTAGACAACTTGCCCGTTCAGAGTTGCTAGAAGGGAGTAGTCGTATATCGCATATTCATACTGTTGGAAAAGGTGCACACTCTCTAGACCAATAAGCTATCAGCCGACTTTTGAACACCAGCCAGTGAGTGGCGTGAGTGTTGTAATAAGTTTCGGACACACCAAAACACATATCGCTGTCTAACTACATTCAGTATATGCAGTGAGAAATTCTGAGGATGGTAAAATCATCAGGTGAACCAATTTTCGTACTCCTGCTTTCTTCTTTTGATCCGAAGGACCGACATTATCGGAAAAACATGTGCACAATATATGAATTCTTCGAATCTGAAGGAATCATGGCAGTCGAAGCACTTTGATGGAATTTACCGCTATCCGCAAGCGACGTACGACTTCTTTTCCTATCTCTGTCAGGTATTAGGAATTTCCTTTTGCCCACTAAGTTCTAGCATGTGCCATCGTTTTGAATTAGTCTGCAAAAATGAGTCAAGTAAAAGAGTAATGATCGGTGACCGGCGAGAACTTATACAACCGATAGACATCTATTCGTGTGCTGATTCACTTAATTGTACTGTGATTTCTTTAGACTAAAACCCAGTATGATGTCAAGTTCAGTTTTGAGACAAGCAGCAACTGCTCGCGGAAACTTGTGGAGTGCCACTACAATCCTTTAACCCTAATCGGACCACCTGTCTAGATGTGTAGACAAGCTGTTTTTAAATTACTGTAACTTTCATGAAAAATGAGTTATTCAGCTGAAACTCCAGTTCCAAGATATTTTGTGCCCTACTATTACGTAGTCCTAAGAAGAAACTGAAATTCGAACTCCTTCATGCAAAACTTGAAACTCAATCATATTCGGCCCACCTGTCTACATGTGTAGACAAGCACTTTTAAATTGGTGGGTTGTTATTGACTGCACGACTCTACTTTTCATAACGAAGCGATATGCATTTACGTTGATTCAAATCGATATCCAGCATAATCAAAAAATGATTCAGCAACTCTGATAAAAGACGTTGAGTTTATAAGTAGTACAGGTGGTATGCGATCAGTAGTCATTAGTGATAGAATATTTTTATTTTTCACTGGCCTATTTACTATCCACCTATGAGTGAAATAGTGGAACACATCTTGTGTACATGAAATAATAATTTATCACTTTCGCACTTTTGAATAATACACAGACGAGTAACTCATTCGCGATGAAGTGCATTAATTGTAGTGCTCCTTTGCGTAATTATCACATCTTCCGAATCCTTATGAACTCAACATTTTTATACTGCGAGTGTGCTTTTCTTCACAATTATCAACAGAATGATTTTTGACGCCACTCGTATTTGTGCAACTGACTACCGGTCATTGAATTTTCCTATGACATAATTACTTCTCACCATTGCGGTAACTTTCCAGACTAACATTTCATTACGACTTGACATCACAATCTTGACTAATGTGACTCATTCAAGGTCTTGTAGGTTGTAGCCACTGTTTCTGTCCTGTTTCCGTCCGCGTACGTTGAGACATATTTCAATCATTACGCCATTACTGGTTCGCCGCCAACACGCGCTCTCATCCCATCCCAAAGACACCCCCTGCTTCATCATAATCTCCGCCTTTCTGGCATTAGTCGCACTTTTAGTCATTGCTAGTCGCTTGAACTAAAGTAGTTGCAACATTTCATTTTCTGTCATACACCGCTCGTTGTATTGACGAATAAAAAATTATCAATATTATTATTGCATTCGTTACGTAAAAATGTCAAATTGTGCTGCTGATCCCAAAAGAATGAAGTGATGGACATGGATTCTGTAAACCAGAATTACAAGTGATTTGCTAGCATGATTGTCAGCTTGACGACTGAAAGTTAGTCGGGAAAAATGGAGCCCAACCGCACAAAGTATTACATCATTTTCTTATCTCAAGTAAAGTTGCGTCATACTCTGGTGGAGTTCGGTTCCAAAACACGGACGTATTTTGTTGCTTCTGTTATGTAATGTATGCGAGAAAATCTAGACAATCATGTGATGACGTCCTTATCGATCGGTGAAAATCTAAAACACTTTTATCAGCAGTTGTCTCGAGGATGTAACTTCAGACTTGATTCGCCTTCGACATGAGCCGACGACCCTCGCTCGAGGAAATTGTATCGCGCCTTCGCTCTAGTCATGAAGAGAATGATGACTCATCTTCTTCTGACGAAGAAACTGATGAATACGTCAGTGATAGTGATTCATCGTACTCGGCCACGGAAGATCCACAGTTGTATGAACATTCTTCCTACGAAGAAGCATCATCAGCTAGTAGTTCCGTCGGTTCAGCAAGTGATGGAGTTACATCAGACGTCGATCGCGATGTGGATCATGTTGTTTCCCCCAGCGGAATAATATGGAAATTCAACGCTCCTAGAGGAAGACTTCTCGGTAGAAATATTATTGCTTTTCGCGACGGCCCGACTATTTCGCCAGCTTCAGAACTTCATTCATTTTTGTGTTTTATAACCGAAGATATGATACGAACGACTTTGCGCTTCACTAACAGGAGATTACGTGCCCTAAAGAAGAAGATTTTTTCCTATGATGAATTCACAGCAGGTCTGGCAACAATTATTCGAGCAGGAGTAGACAGAAACAACATGTCGACATTATCCACCTTATACACTCCAGCGGATAGCCGTCCATTCTATCGATGTGCGCTATCAAAAAACAGACTGAAACTACTTCTTTCTCATATTACATTTGACAATAAAGTAACACGACGAGAAAGACAGCAAAGTGACAAATTAGCGGCTGTACGTGAGTTTTGGAATATGTTCAACTCTAATCTTCGGAGACATTATATTCCCTCACCGTCTATGACCGTTGACGAACAGCTTTACGCATTCCGAGGCTATGCTCCGGGTCGTTCCTATATGCCTCAGAAACCCGCCAAGTACGGGATTAAGATTTTCTGGCTATGTGACGCAAAAAATGGTTACGCTCTCAATGCTTTACCTTACTGTGGTGCTGAGGGATCTCGCAATGTTGGTCTTGCAAAAACTGTTGTTTTGAAATTGACTGAACCGTATTATAATACGAATCGCAATATCTTCATCGACCGATATTTTTCTTCTTTTGATTTGTGTGTGAATCTCCTGCAAAATGGCTTAACATCTACGGGAACTATTATGTCATCGCGACGCGGCGTACCTCAGCTGATGAAAGTGACTAGAGGTGTCCCGATATTCGAAACCAGGAATTTATGGAACCATGAGAACCGGATACTTCTCTCTTCTTATGTCCCAAAGAAGAACAAGAACGTTCTCATGCTGAGCAGCTTGCATACCAACAATCCGATTTCATCGAGAGATGACAAAAAACCAGAGATCATCATGGATTACAATAAAGGAAAAGGAGGAGTTGATGTCATGGACTCGAGAGTGGAAGATTTTACTTGCCGTCGTAAAACTCGGAGATATACTCTTCTTCATTTCTTTAATATGATCGACGTGGCTCTTTTAAACTCATTCCTCATCATGGAGGCTTCTGGATACTCCAAAAGTAGAGCAACGTTTATCAAAGATGTAACTCTTCACCTGGCAGAAAGAAATATCAAAACGAGATATAACAACAGAATGATTTATGCACAAACAAGATCGGCATTCACTGCTCTGGGTTTTCCTGTTAATTTTATTGGCATTTCCTCAAGTAATAACAAGCCCAAGAAATGTCAAGAGACACATTGCCGTAAGTCGACACGAAAACTATGCTCAGGTTGCCGAAAATACGTGTGCTCAGATCACCATACACAGCAGGTTCTATGTTCATTGTGCGCTTTGTAACTTGACTACCCTAAAAATGTATGTACTTTATAGTTGTAACTACTGTATATGCAGTTGTAAACATGATTTTTTCATTCAAGATATCATGAAATGGGTTGTTACACAGAAAATCGGTAACTCAGATCGGTACGCAGATAATTTCGTTACATATAAAAGTTATGCACATGTACAAGTGCATGTGTTCAGTAATGTAATTCTGCAATTCGGCATTATTTAATACGCTAAATAGTTGATATGGTGTTTAACATCAGGAGACACTTCAGTCACAGAAAAATTGTACATTAAAACACAACAGAATTGCGATATTTTCTTAATAGATATTTGTCTACGTATGTAGACAGGTGGGCGGAATATGATGGTAGAAATTGCCGGTCCGATTAGGGTTAAATGAATAAGAAAAAAAATCTAATCGCTGCGGGTATATAAGGTTTCTGATCTCATGAAAGTTTTCAGAGAACAACGCAAAAATTGCTTGTAGACGATCTGGGAAATAAGAAACAAAAAAGAAAATGTTTTTGAACGTTCACGAATCCTCTTAACTTCAGATGAAAATACTTAAGAATCTTGTAATTCTACTCAAACAACATGCTAGCACTATGTCCCACAAGAATTCGTGCTACATATTAATTAGATTATCTCTTGACGCGGTTGTAATCTTACCCACAATTAAATCAAAATAGCTGTTCATTTTTTATGAAGTAGAATTAAGATTATTCAAGTATAAGTATAATGGCTAAGCTAAACGAAGCTCTTTGCATTTTCGGTCTTTGATTCGATAAAAATTTAATTTTTCTTCAATTTTGTTCTAACATTCTAAACCTCGAGTATCTTAATGAAATCATCTCGCATACTGCTTCTAGTATTCGATTCAACGCATACATGGATATAATTCTGTTTTGTCTGACTATAATTGATCTAGTTGGAATTTGACAACGAAGGTCTGTCGCAGTATATTGAATATCTAAAGAGAATGACAACAATAAAGTCAATGAGGGACACCAACACCCTTGACCTTTTGCCTTCAACGACCGCACTTGCCCGATCCAGGAATCGAACCGAGATCTGCGGTCGAACCGAGCTCGCACCTTCATCACTAGGCCACGCTAACAGTTCAAAAAGAATGCGAGTGAAGGCAATAGTCATCTCCAAGTGATGTCGACCGCTTATTGTCCTATTACTATTGACAGAGCGCTACTAGCATTCGTATTGTAGCGAGACAGCATATCAGCATGTCATTCGACTACATCACACAGTAGATTGACAACAAATTCTGTCGTAGTAGCCTATATTAAGTATTTAAAGAGAATCAAGGCTGTTGGTGTCTTTTATTGACTTACCGTATTTATTCGATAATAAGACCCGGGTGGGAGGGGTCTTATTTTCGAATAATGCGAAAAGTTGTATTCGAAAATAAGACCCAGGTCTTAAACTTTTTATTGCCCATCGAGGAAATAAATCTCATTATGCTTCATATCACACACACAAGTAAGAAGCTATTCATTTAACGATTGTCATCTCTGAAGACAATTTCCCTGTTGAGCTTTTCCTGGAAATCGTTGTTATTCTTGGAACTAATGAATTTGATAGTAAGAGCCAATCACAAAGGAGCATGGTGTATATGGATAGTACCGTAATGTCCAAAAATAGCCCTCACACACCATAACAGATCGAATTTTTCACTATCGATTCATTCAAGCGCTCACCTGCCATGGCTCCGCGACGTTTTCCTGTACTATCGCTGCCAAGCTAGAGATGCTGGATCGATTGCGTTTGGAATTCAACAATTCGTTACATGCTGCAGAGGCAAGTATGGGTGTCAGTCGAAAAATGTTACGCGATTGGCGTAATCGTGAATCAGAATGGCGGTCATCATCCATGAAATCAACCAAAAAATCCAAATCTTTTGGTTCAGGCCGTCGTCCACTCAATACGCAACTGGAGAAAAGACTTAGAATATTTCAAAGAAAAACGTGCATCGAACTCTATTGTAAATTACAAATCACTTCGTACAGCTGTCGACGAATTGCGTGAGCCATTGAATTTGCCTGCCTCTTTCAAGATCAGCAACGGTTTTATCCAGAAGTGGGCGAAACGACATGGAATTGTCTCTCGGCGACTTACTCACGTTTCACAGTTAAATGCCAATGATTCAAGCGTGATATGAGATAGACTGATACAATATTTCGAAGATCTTCGACATGCAACGAAAGGGATCCCGAAAGATCGCATCTACAATATGGATCAGGTACCTGTCTACGTGGACATGACTCACAATAGTACGTTGCATTTTAGAGGTGAGCATACTGTCTCAGGATCACATACAGGTCATACGAAGATGAGATACACCGTTGCGCTCACTACAGTTGCCAATGGTCAGCTGTTGAAGGGACTGATCATCTTCAAATTGAAGAAGAAGCCGAACGTCGGACCACTTCCCGAGAACATCGAAGTATCTGTGTCTGATTCCGGTAGCATGAAAAAGAGTGACTGCGTTTCATGGGTGACAGCTGTTATGGGAAGTCGAAATCCTTTTGCAAGATCTACCAAGTCTATTCTTCTGTTAGACTCTTATGGACCACATCGCTCAGATGAAGTTCGTTCCGCTCTCCAAAAGCACAACGTCGATACTGTTTACGTGCCTCCATCAACGACGTACGCTGCTCAACCGAATGATGTCGGTGTAAATGCTCAATTCAAGCATGCCATGCGTGACAAGTGGACCAAATGGCAGGAAGGCCATTATGAAGATCATTCATACACTGGTTCTGGCAATATGAAAAAACCAAGTTACAAAGCAATTGTTCAGATGGTATCATCGGCGTTGAATTCGCTGCAGAAATCGGCAATCGAACGTGCATTTGAATGCTGCGGTGTTAGTGAAAACGGTGCCCAGGTTCCGAAGAATCGCCTCAACGAACGGCTGAGAGATCTAATCTCAAACGATGGATTGGTCACGTCTGGTGCGACGAAAGAATACTTCGTCGTCATGGATACCGACGACTCTGATACTGACTCAGACTCAACCGATACGGATAGTGATTATAAGTTTAATAGCAGACGTTTTTCAAAAAACGTGTTTTTTCTCTTAGGTAAAAATACGGAAATATCATGTACCGGGGTAATTTTTAAATGCAAGGCAAGAATTTACGTAAATTTCATTCCAGGAGGTCGGAAGAATACCAGTTTAGCCTACAGCATATTAGAGTAAACGCAATTATTTAGGCTTTGGGAAGTGACAAATAACCTGACAATATTAGAGATTCAATAGGCCGGCCTACTGAAAATAATAGAGATCCGATAGAAAGAAAATCAGCATGATAATAAGCCCTATCAGCTTACAGAGAATATGTTTTTGAATTATTCGAAAATAAGACCCGGGTCTTGATTTTTTCAGGGAGGGGGCATTATTCAAAAATAAGACCACGGGTCTTATTATCGAATAAATACGGTAATAATTGTCACTCTCTTTAGATATTCTAGTTGGACTTTATTCTCAAATTATAATCACAATAGAATTGTAATTTATTAGTTGACAAATGGCCGGGTGAATGTTTGTTTTGAATATCAGAGCAAACCTATCAATAAGAAATCTTTCCTATCTGCACCCCCGAGCCGTCCGTTGGATGAGACTTACTACCAATCCGATACGTTAAGTTTTAGAAATCTGAATTCGATTTCTTGGTTAATCTGAATCCATCGCCATGTCTGCAATGCGATGTCAATCCGAGACGGCAGAAAATCTACATAGTCTACCGCGGTGCAGTAGATTATATTGACTTACATAGCACGAATATGCAGAACATTTTGGTTTGCGAGCTACAACGAAGTAATTGAGACTAACGAAAACTTCATTTAACTATGAAATTAAACCGACACTTATTCAGCGTTGAGTCGTAAATGTACAATTTCATTATATCACCTACAAATTGAGCCTCCTGGACTGAACCTTAGCAAACTTGAACAGTCATTGAGAAGCTTGATAACCATGTATACCCATTAAAACCACACACTGATAAGGTTGACTACTATAAAATTAGGCGACGATTTCCATGTCAAATGAAATTTGTTATGTATCAATACCTGCTCCGTTGCTCAATCGCAAAGCTTTTTAATTTAACACATAGCTATACCAACTGTTTCATTTTAAACAAAACTGAAAACACCAAGTTCAAATCACATATCTGAACTCAATCTTTTAAAATTTGAATTTTAATATCAATGCAAAGCAAAGAACCGTGCACGTGATTCTGAAGATGTTGCATTGAAGAAATTCAAGTAATTAAGAAAAGAAAGTGCATGCAAAACCTTTTATGAAAAAGGTCAGAATGAATTTCTCACCTCGCTTCTTCCTCTTCCCTCTTCCGTCGTTCCTCCTCTTCCTTCTTTTTCCGTTCATATTCAATTCGCTCATCTTCAGCCATAAGGGCCAACATTTCTTTCTCTTCTTGAAGTCTGCGTTCCTCTTCTATCCTACGTTCCTCCTCCTCAACTACGGAACAAAGGCAAAATCATCATATACACAATTATAAAAGCACATTAGAAAATGATTTAGAAATATCTACAAGTGCATGCTACACATGTTCCATATACATGACAAGAATTAGGATTGGAAAAAGACAAAAAAAGCAAAGAGCGTAATTGAAAAAAACGAAAATCATGCTTTTGGAAACATATTATGAAAACTTGAAAGTATTCCCATTGCCATACACATGCAGCTTGGTAAATGCTGTCATCGACACCTAGATTTGCGAGCTTGATAACAATAGTTACATGACTTTTCCTAGGCAACCTGACGGCAATTACTGGCGAGTGACGATTCAAATAATCCTTCTGTCTGGTGCCTCAACTTCTATCTAGTTTCTGATTTGAATGACCTCCAAATTGCAAATAAAGATTTTTTACAAAAAAACGAAGAAATTCGCGAAAAACAGAAAACACGTTGTTTTCGTGTTTGATATTTCACAAAAAAACGCTTTTCCACCCGTAACAAGAATTAAAATAATGTAGAAAAATTCAAGAGCGTCATTTGTAGAGGATACATTTTGATCACATAACGTGCATCAACAACTGCAAAATGCAATGACACATACCGGTATGTGACAATGCTTCAAAATTTGCAGCAGAAAAAATGCGCAAGGACATAGCATTTACAAAAGAAATTATTAAGTGACTAAATGAAAGTCGCATCGATGGATTGAGTTGTACTCAAACGACTGGCTGTCCACTTTGATAGCAAAGACATGTCCTTCAGAGATACTCCTACAGATGATTTTGACTTAAGATGTCAAATGTGCAATTATCATTTGAAGCCGAGTGGCCTCTGATAATGTTTATTAGTGCACTAAATTTCATGCAATCAATATGTACCTTGTTGCATGCATTTCTGTTATGAATTAAGTTCAGTTTACTAATGAACTTACAAACTTTCTCTTCAATAAGTTAAAGATGCTATATAGCCCATCAATTGAAAAATAACTGTGTTAGTTTTCTAACGGGAAACATGCATATTGGTTCATAAATAATTACAGAAAACTTAACTCATTTCCAACCACTATTTTAATTGCTATTGAGTATGTAGTTCAATTTTGATGAACTTTTATAAATGTGAAACTTTATGTTCCAACGATAAATTTCGCATAACACATATCATCGAATTTAATAGGAGGTCAGTTGTGGTCAACAGGTCGAACAAAACTGAAGCTCTCTTTTTCTTTGTCGCAGGATTTGAACATGGCGACGACAGATTTTTTTATGAAAATTCACGCATGAACTATCCATAAGTTGCTTAATGATGTGCATGTTCTGAGATTCATTGATTTTTTAAAATCAACAGCGCTTGCGCGCAACTTGCTCAAACCATCTAACACGTTTTCCCATTAATAGGATACTCAATTTGAATGAATATTGCACCGGGTCATCTAACTTGAAATTATGAAATCATTGTCGATTTATTTACTGACTCTCACATAAGGATCAATAAAAAATTGTGAGATTAGAATTATCACCATTTCATTAAGCTTTTGATAAGCTTCAGAAATGATACATATTTTAGCTATTTTAACAACAATTATACAATTAATGATTTAGAATATGACGCATTCAAAATTGACGCTAATTTCATTATTTTGTTTACAGCGATTTAAAATAATTAACAATTTACAGTTTCATTCAATTAATAGTTTTACATAATTTTCACTGCAGATCAGTGTCAGATGGTTACATTTTGAAGTCAACCTTAGACACTTAATTAAATTCAGTTTTCATGTTTTGGTCGCAAAAGAACACTGGTGCTATCAACTTCGTGAAGCAATTTTCCCACTTAAAGCAATAAATGTACACAACATCTGAAAACGTACAAGACGCACAAGTCTCACAAAAATAAATTGCTTTCTCTGAGATGACGTTCCTCCATACTGATGGTCATGCCCAAAGCTAGTCTTGAAGGGCATGAAGATTCATTGAACGTAATTGAAGTTCACGTCTGAATTCTGACCACATTAGACGGTTTAGATGGTTAGACATTGTGGCTTAGATCGTGAAGAGTGGAACGGTGTGAATAATATTTCCATTTAGTGAATTTATCAGCAAGGAAAATGGAGTCAAAGATATGTACTTTTCACTTGACAGGCCTGCCAGTAATCTGACCGTTGAGGATGTTCTGTTCGCTGATACGAGCTACTTCTGCAATGCGCGCGCTTGACCAATCACACTAGCCAAAGAGAGACGAATATCTATGTCAATCCCTACTGCTTGCTACCATTGCATACAATAACTGGAATAGGATTATGGCCGCTCTGGACTAACCCACACGCAAATGAATCTGTCTCTGTGACTAGTCTTGTGAACTTCAGCAATTGAATTGTCTTCATTACCAAGTTCGAAAATCAATGAATACAATGTCGTCGTGTCAAATGTTCAATATAATACACTTTTG
Organism: Prostheceraeus crozeri; assembly: GCA_907163375.1. Taxonomy (NCBI): domain Eukaryota; kingdom Metazoa; phylum Platyhelminthes; order Polycladida; family Euryleptidae; genus Prostheceraeus; species Prostheceraeus crozeri. The sequence goes on along the minus strand of CAJQUW010008193.1, from coordinate 217,078 downwards.
CTGTTAACAATAAGAAAAAAACAAATGTTTTCCTACTTCTCTTTCTTTCTTCCTCTTCTTCATGCATCCGTCGCATCTCTTCCATTCTCCGCAACAATTCTTCCCTCTCTCGTTGTTCTCGTTCCTTCTGTCGATGTTTTGCCAATTCTGCTTGATAAACTGCCTCGGCCTCCCGATCACGCTCCTCTCTTTCGCGCTGTTTCCGCAACCTGTGAAAACAACAAGATCGTAGATGTCAAACACCTTCCCGAGAATGTTTCAAATCAGGATTGACAGCGCTATCCTGAAGTAATGTTAAAATTTATACAGCAATCCCTCCTACTTCGCGGGGGTTGCGTTTCAAATCCATCCGCGAAGTAGAAACTAGATTATTTTGAAGTGTGAGCCATAATTTCAACACATCAGAACTTAAGCTGCTTTCTAACCTGTTACAATTGCATATTATGTGTAGTCTATGTACAATTGTCCTTGTACATACGGAATGCGTGTATAGTATTGCGTATGTGCAACACTCGATTGAAATGTATGCAGTGTATACATTTTCATGCACCCTAAAAGCATTTTTAAAATAAAACGAACCTGTAGAAAACCGTATGTATTACAAGTATAAGGAATAGAAAAGCACAGCAAAGAACATGCTACTGTTGTTCAGAAAGCATCACTTTAGCTGCCTTTCGTTGGGTTCTCCTTCTGGAGGTGTAGTCTCTTCACATTTTTTTTTACTAGAAACATAGTGATGGAAGTTGATGGCGCTATCAATTGCGTTGTGGAACTGATAACCATCTGATCGTCCCATTCTTCAGCCTTGTTCTGAAGTTCTTAGCATTCTTGACCAGATCCACGAGACGTTCCAAAGTCAGGCCAGCTTTCTCTTCAACTTCTGTGGGGTTATCAGAATTTTCCTCCTCCTCACTTGCAGCTTGGTCATCTCGACGTAAATAATCATTTAAACATAAAATTTCATTTCGAATGAAAATGGAGAAAGTTGAGTGTCCGCGAAACCCCGAGAAATAATGAAATTTCTGTGATATAAAATTGAAATATTTTATGAAAACCAGCGATACAGCGAGGCTGCGAAGTAGGAGGGATTGCTGTACATGCACAAAACAATTATGACAGCATTTTATTTGTTTTCAGTTTAATTGATTACATGCTATGTGCAACAATTTATAAAACACCACGAATTATTGAACCAATTATTGGTTCAATTATGAACCACGAACTGACAATTTCTATCCAGACAAGATAAATCTCACAATGGCAGGTCACTTCGCTCCGTGATGAGACGGATCTTGCTGCATACCAGAATAAATATACCGAGCTATCCGGTATAAAAATACTGGACGCTGACAAACCTGTGGCATGCAACATGCAACATTTTTCATCATTGACATGCGGATGGACGATGCAGTCCATCTACAGTGTGTCAAAGCTGTTCTTGTCAGTTTTGATTTGTCTTGTACTTCAGTCAGCTTTTGAATTAAATTTCAAATGCGAACAGCTTATAAGTGAGTTAAAATCCGAGAGCTTATTCGAAAATGAAAGAGCAGATAAGTACAGTATATGAGAAATACACTAAATTAAAATGAAATGTTGAAATAGATGATCACCAGTCAAATGCTCGGTTTTAGGAACCGTCCTCAAAAATGACGGTGGCCATTAATGGGTCTCCATCTGTGATTCTAACCAACATGAAGTTGAAACAATTTACCTCAAATTTACCGTTCATGAAATTGTGAATGAGGCACTCCGTCCGTAATCGAAGGATTTGCCACAATATAACGCTAGCAAGGCCAGGCAGGGTAGACATACCGGTCATTCATAACTCCATTTCAACTCTATCATGAACCAAATCTTGTACTCGCACTCAGATTTGCATTTGAAAATGAGTTCTGTGCATATTCATTATAGAAGTTTACAAACGGAAGAACTTGGACACCCTGTGCAAGTGTACATACACATCTTTCAATACACACGGAAATATTTGAACATGTAAAAATGATGTAGTTATCCATGTGCGATAACACATGAATCTTATCACGCTGTAGAATTTCTTGACAAAAACTGTTTGCTAATGTAAACCATCGAATGATGGCTGATTTGGATTGTCAATCAATCGTCGATCACAACTACAATGCACAAGCGACGCAAAACTACAGAAAGAACAATAAAAGAATGTGGGATACAAAACATCAGCGATCCGCAAATTACATGCCTGTATAATATTCCTATATCAATATTGGTTGGATCTACTCTCAGAGCGCAGAATCATTTTCAGGATTATCTTCATTAACCAAGATTAACTTCATTCTAACTCGGAATTTCTTCCGAAAAGCTGGAGAAAACTTGTATGTCAGAGAATGTTCCTTTGCAATTTATGTAAGTATGTGGCTAAGTTACTCCCTGGATTAGTGGCTGCATAATTGACGATGAATTTAGATTACTACATGAATGAGAGACTTTGACTTGACCACTTCTGCAGTCATTATTAAACTACTGGCACATAACAGCGCAGATGAAATAAATTCAAAAATGCACGTGAATGCGAATGTAACATTTCCTATTTTTCGCTACAACAGCTTTGATCTAGGTCAGACTCAGAACAAGATAACGTTTAACCAGGAATATGTCTCATTTCTCTTTTTCTAATATTTGCTATAATTGTCTATCACAGTTTGCAACTTCTAGACAAACAAAACCAGAGTCATTATGCACAAAATCACTCTGCACAGCCAGCTTGCGCTGCATCGGTGAATTACTAAGTCTACAATGTGTTAAGTCTATATGCAAGCACATATAGAATTCTTTTTCCCTCTAATGTACCGCCTATTTAATGATCATCTGAGTTATGGCACTGCTGCGGACTTTTATTGACACCAACATTTTTCCAGCTAGCTTAAACTATTTTTACATTTTGTTTTCTTATATTGAACTACTTTTGTCACAACTCGCTGTACTGGTGCCTCACGATTCTTATTCTTGGGGCTTTTTGATTAAACAAATGAACGCCATTCAATTAATCATTCACTCAAATCTGCAGGGGGTAGTATCCAGTCCAGAGAATTAAATAGAATTCAGAAGTAAATAAAAGCAAATATGATCATCTTTCATCCGATAAAAACGTGTAAGCGTGCTGAAAAACCGGTGCATATACTTGCTGGATGGCAAAAATCGATAGTCGATGAATGAATGCCTGTCATCCTGCTACATGGACATCTTCAGAAATCTTCAAATCATGGAATACAGTGGTTCAGAGATGGAGAAGAAACATGTTGAATGATATTACTGCTCTTCAAGATTCTATTCCCAGAAATTTAGTTTTATGTAGAAATATTCTCTACTTCTGTTGACCGTTTATTGATGCTGATTGTGACTTTGAACTATGCTCATGGTGGTGTAAACCTTTTAATGCACAGGCTGAAAATGATAGAAATAGGCATGCATTTATATTTAATTAATATTTAAAATGTCAATTTTCATAATAAGTGTGCTTCATATTGCAACCCTGCTTGAGTTTGATCATTAACGAAATGCAACATATGTACATGCTTACTGATTCATATAGTCAATTATCACTGTGTTCTACAAGAAATCGATTTTTTCTGCGCGCGTCACTGGAGGTCTTACTATCAATCCTTTATTATCTAAAAGTACTCACCAGTCAGGATCTTCACTGAAACGATAGATGGGACACTGTTGAAAGCTGAAGCTCCGACGAATGCACACTTTGCTACCCCGCGAACAGATTAAATGTTGCCACCGACGTTGCTTTAATACCCGGATCAGAGCCATTGACCCATGGTCATGGCGAAACAGAAGTCTATCGTAAATCATACATCATCGGGTCTCTGTAAATGCCTTTAATCTGAGCTACTAACTGCTAAATCCGATTCAAATGATGCCCATCAAAAACATTTCCTCAATGTGTTTACGTAAGGATCGCTCATAATAACTTTCATTGCTTGTGATTTTGTTTATGTATCTCCTCGCCTTCTAACACCACTAACTGTGTGGTCTCGTGTTGAAATCAACAAACTACACAGTGGTGCACACAGCCCGATCAGGTGCTACACCAACGTCATCAATCTTCATATGAACAGATTGGAGTTGACTTTATCTTATTTTGTGTTGATTTCATTTTATTCATTCGTTTTGTTTCTTTTACAAGTAGTGATAATCTGCCATATTTAGATTACAGCCTATCTCTTACGATAAGCACAGATAAACTGGAACGTTTGAATAGAGGAAAATATCAAAGGAATTGAAAGACAGAGAGAAGCTTCCTTGTCTGATGAGAAATAAGATCGCCGCAATCAATTTTTCAAGCAACTGTATCAGTTTACCGGAAAAGTCGACAATCAAACATAATTAGTCAATGAATCGATAGAGATTGCGATTTTCACGGTCCTCGTCAGGGTATCCTTCCTTTACCGACTATATTTAACTTATTATTCCACATCCTTGCCGTGTTGATCTGGCGTATAATCACTATTTCACAACAATTTGATCATTGAAGTATTAATTAAGTGTTGTAAGCATCACTATGATATGAACATGAGTTCTGATAACAACATTTAAAATATTTCATTAGTTGTGGAAGTCTTTAGTTGAGATGACGACTTACCTGAATTTGAGTTACTGACCCTCTACAATGGGATATACTGTATTGTTGAAGGTTAGTATGCCACAAACGCTTGCAGTTCCCGTAATGATTTCAATAATCGTTTTCTTCATCTCTTGAATGTATACTAAATAAATATTTTGTGTGCTATCCAAGTACAGTACAAAAGACCGATGAGTCATGCAATGAAGATAGGTGTAGAAATACGGTAATTACAGGGCATTCGAAAATCATTATTTGTTACTGAAGAAGTCTACTTGATGTCTCTGACATTGATAGTTTTCTCTTTACGGGACAAAACATTTGCGATAATTTCCTCTCGATAATCTTACACTAAAGGACAGCACTTCTATACGTTCGGGCGGCATAATAAAGTTACGCGATAAATAGAAGATTCGCATTTTTCATAGAACGGGTACTTCTCACACAAATGAGAGAAGTGTTTGAGAAAGAGAGCATTCCACTGATGCATTGAATAAAAATAATGAAAAAAATGTCAATGATCATTTCTTCAGACGCTCGACGGCAGTGGTTGATGTCCTTTTCATTCGTGCGAGAAATTCTGCAGATTACCGTATGTAATAAGATTTGTCATATTGGCGGTCATTTCAGGTCTCGCATTAGAGGCGCCAAAGCTCTTAACATCATTCTACTTCGCCATAATCCAATCAAATGCTGACCGAGAAATCTCATGCAAAAAAGGAATCACCTAGCTTCACAGTTAAAATTATCTGGATTACATTAAAGAGTACGTTCGTGGGTAATGTTAGACATGCAGCAATGTTACATGCTGCATTCCGCGCCATTCGTGAAGAAATGCTTGAGCTTCACCATTGTTTCTCATGAACAAATGCATACAAGAACACACAGAATGTTAAAATACAAATACAAATCATTTTTCGGAAAACAACAATATAGAAATAAACACTTGAAATATATACATGTACACACATGCATTTGTATTTCGAATAGACTAGCTTCAGCAGCTTGCGGAGGCGTCTGTGGCCCTTCTTCATGCTTATAGCATCAAATAAGGAGTAAACATTACCTGGTATCTGATTGAATACTATCAACTTACCTGAATTCCTCTTCTCTTCGATGTCTCTCTTCCTCAAACTCTTCTTCCATCAATCGTTGCTTTTCCGCTTCCTCTAGTTCCGCACGCTTCTTCTGTTCCCTCTCCAGCCTTCTCCTTTCCATCTCCGCGCGGCGTTTCTCCGCATCCGCCTTCCGTCGAGCCTCCCGCTGCTCCCGTAGTGACAATTTCCGAAGTCTGACCTCCTCCTACGATGAAACATGTCAAATTATATCTCATTGAAAGCGAACATGATAAATGAGGTGATAGAAACACTATTGCAATCCGTATTGAGTAATCTCAGCAAAAATAAACACCTTTATCCGAGTATTTTTGGTGCAATAAAAAAATTCCATGTGTTCCCAAATGTTTGTCCAAATGTTTATTCTCAGTTAATAACCATGTCTAAACCTTGTCACACATTAATTTTGGTCGATAAGACCAAATGGACCTATGGTTGTAACACAAGGCTGAAGATGGCCTAAGATGATGTGTGTGAAGTTGGCGGAACCATCCAACTTCTACTTTAACAATTTACTAAGAATCTAGGCCCAGATTCTACAAAGTCGCGGCCGTGCTTGAGAAATTCAAGTTTATAGATAAAAGTGGTTCCGTTGTGAAGTTAGTGGAACCAACTTCTTAGTTTCGCTGATAGGCGCAGTAAATCAGTTTTATTTTGTCACTACCTGCTCCATTTTTTGTGTTGATCACAGATATATGCTTTACCTTTTACAACAATGCACTTAAAAACGGCAATGTCGCAGTATGTTCATGTATGTGTTTGAAGTTAGAGGAGCCATCCAACAGAGCCATTTTTATTACAATGTGACTCTCTTCCAAACAACTTTTACTTTAAGCCGCCTGATCATGAAAATGGGCTCGGATTACATAAACTGGCAATCGTTGTTGAGAAATTCAAGTTTAAAGAAAAAGGTGGCTCCGTTAACTTCACAAACGCCTAAGGATGCAAATGTTTGGAAAAATTCAAATGTCAAATAAATAAGGCCACTTTCAGTCATAAATATCCACTTCATTTTACCACGCATATTTCTCACACAACATGAAAAAATAGCTGATGAAGGAAAATGGTTGAAATAGGCATTTACGAAGTGTTCCAAATAAATCTGAGATTCTTTGCCACATTTCCCCCAAATTGGTCGTTTATGGATTATTCTATTGTCATTCATATTGAGCAGAAATAACACTGGTTTCAGAGTAACTAGCTATTTCAGACAAAATCATAGTATGCTCAAATATTTAGCCTCAGTAACGGAATATCCGTTGCTACAGCCTTTAAATTTATGCATGTTAACTTAGATATTTCATAACTCTGTTGATCTATGAAAGAAGTTAAGAGGTATATAAATCAACTGCGAATTAGTTAGTCAATGTTATTTTTAAATCTCGTCCCATCGCTCCGTCGTTCGCTTTTGCTGTCACGTGCTCGGATATTCTCCTATTCCATTCGTGTGAAGTCTTGTTGGTGGTGGTCTAGTCTTTCTCTTCTTCGTTTCCTTACGTCTACTATCTCTGAGCAGCGGAACAAAGCGTGGGACCAGTAGGAAACTGCTTTCTGATACAGCTCACACATAACTTCGTTTTCTTGCCAAACCTGCATTTCAAAAATGGTTGTGTACTACCAAATAATAAATAGATTTATTTATTTTTGACAATACATTTACAAATTCATTCTAACACGCAGGCAGCCAAGATTCAAACTTCAAATTCCAGGGCGATTTCATCACATTTCTAGGCTATTTTTATATCGACCAAATCTGCGCTTCTAATATCCCTGTATTACATTGATATCTCAATGCAATATCTCAAGCTCTCTGGTCCAAGCAGCAGCGGGGAGAAGTGGAAGTGACATCAATGCTTCATTATTCATTTTTCTCATGTCTTTTGGAGTTTAGGTTGACATGTTCATATACGGAAAGCATTTAAATAAGAACTAAATATCAAAATGCATGTACGAATCTTCTCTGGCGTAAAAATCCGCGTCCACATCGTGCAGTGGTTAGTTCCACAATGCAATTAATTCATATGTCAATTCAAATTCGAATTTAAGAAACGATGTTCAACATAAATTCAAAATGTGAGTAGAAAACTGTTGAAAAAATAACGTCAAACCATCACAAATACATAAATGTGGTCATCAACGACACGTCAAATCGAACTATACCTTCTGCACGGTCGTAGGCGCCGCTATAGGCTTGAAGGGGAAATCGACATCATACACAACTATCAAAGATCTTATACAGACATAAAGCAATATTGACTTAAGATAAATTCAGATTAACTGAAATGAAGTTTGACCTAACAATGCCTATGATTCGAAGTATTCGCAACTTCTACTAAAACTGCGCCGCAATAAATGATGTGTGCTATTAGGAAGTCTCTGGGTATGTCTAAACTCTGCAAATAGGTGCTCAAATGCTTCTAGAGTCTAAATTTGATAATGTCAAAATATTCTGTATTGAGAATTGGATATACGACAGCTACATTGACATTCTGTTTCGTGAGATTTCTGCTGTCATCTTCATTTTTAATTTTATTTTTTTCGTCCTACCGGTGTTGAATGCAATCCTCATCAAAATGATTCTTTAATAAGGTGAAATGAAATGTTGCTAATAATATTGAGCGATTAAAAAGTATTAATAGTGATCCCAGCAAAAATTCATCGTTCATATAAAGATCAGTCTCTGAATAAAACAGCTTCGAGCAAATTGCTCTCACCATATTATATGATGTGATTCAATTGAAGCAATGCTATTTCTACTAAAAGCGTCTGCTGTCAAATATGTCAGATAGTCATACTATATATGAGGTGTATTAATTTTTGTCAATAACTGGATCTCTGAAGAGGAGAGTGATTTCGACTAAAACATTATGAAAGAAAGATTTTATGTCACGGATAGTAATAATCTAGACAGCAACTGAGCAGAGCCTGGACACCTTGTAGCTGACGACCTCGATGATTGCTTTAATAGTTGCTGAATAATGAATGTAGGCCTACTCCTAGATAATAGAGTTGTTATGTGCGCCCATTCGACAAATCAAAAAAATGTCGAGATACTAGACTTCCCAGTTCGAGCTTTTGCATCTCGAAGCTCTTTTTCGAGCACATCACCTCTGAAAACATGAGAATTAGATCAACTATGACGGAAGAAGCCCAGGACTGGTGTTCGTCGTTGTTTATTACGAAGCACGAGGCCTGATCGTAATAAACAACGACGAACACCAGTCCTGGGCTTCTTCCGTCATAGTTGAACTTAAATGGCTAGCCCGCTATTCAATGAAATGAGAATTAGAGTTCCCTGTCAGTGAATCACGACGTCAACTAAGTTAAGTATGAAATGTGAAGGATAATCAGTTTACCTCATCTTCCTCAGGCTCATCTTTGCCCGGCGGGCGATAAATAGGATAATATTTTCTCTTGGGATAAATTGGCGTTCCGTCTTCCGTTTGTTCTTCGAAGTCGTCATCCGAGAATTCATCGTCAACGAAATGATAATCTTCGGATAGCTCAGAAGTAGCCTTTGTACTGCCTTCGGCTGTACCACTACCCGTCTGAAATACATGAAAGAAAGAATGAGGAAATGTAGTTCTCTTGGAGGAATGTAGAATCAACAATGTCAAATGCTGATTGCATTCCCTGATTCATAACTGCGAGTATATTATTATTTGCGTTTATTTGTTTATCATCAAATGGTAATCAATACAAGACAGTTGTGCATTGTTCGTACAAGTAAAAGAAACAGTAATCAATACAGAAAATTGAAGAAAGGCAGGACCTAAGGTGTGATGAGATACCAGTGTCTCAAGGGAGAGTTCTACTGAGGTCTTTATTTATCAATGCAATTGTATACGGGAAAAAGAGTTCTTTCTTTTCAAAGTTCGGCACATGACCACACTGTATTGGCTTCGCATTCTTTTCGTAATACGGTCGTGAAGGATGTGGGATTTGGTATTTGTCTAAAAAGCTTTTTGCTTCTTTCATTACGTCTTACTTGAATTTATTCTCTCTTGCATTGGCATAGTCGAAGTTGTTGCTGCCATAGTATAGGTTGTAAATTAGACTGTGAGCTCTCTATGAGTATATAGAGTCTTTGTGAAAAGAGATCGAAGTTGAGAATTCGTTTAAAATAGAATCCTAGTGTAAAATCATTCGTCCGTTTATATTCGAAATCTCTGTTATAAAGTCACGCATAAAATTGCATTTTTTCGAAGCAGAATAAGTATTTGTTGATGAATACTGAAGTCAGAAAATAGGCCAGACTGTTGAAATGGACATAGTCAATCATTCTTCCAAACGCTGATCTCCTTTTAATGATTATATAATGCGGCAGCACAAAACTTCAAGCACTAATATGTCGATACTTCCTGCTCTTATCTCTGTTGCAAATTCTGGATTTAGTTTTATCAATATAGCAGCTGGACCCATGAGCTTTGAGTAGAAATGTGCTCGATCGAGTGCTCAGCGCATGAGCAGATTAAATGGAAATTAGAAATAATTTGGGATCTTTATTCTTTCAAAGTCGGATTTGTTAACTACTTTGTTTCAAATGCTATTTACTTGCTTCTATTTAATTCACAACTTATCGTCTGTTAGGTCTGCATCAATCGTTATATTTACAGCTCTTACAGATATTTGGAATTTGACAAAGTAATTCATAGTCATAAAGTATGATCTGTCAGGAAACATTTTTTAATTTCAAAACGCATAGACAAGCGGATTGATTTCTTGTGAAATCAATGTCTTACATTCACAAAGATGAGCAACTCCATGCGACTGTCAACATTTAAGTCAAAGGATTAAATTGTCGGATATTGACTGTAAACACACTTTCTCATATCAAAGTTTCCCCAAAAGTACAACTCTGATGTTGAATTTTACGTTTGAAGTTGATTTATAGCTAAATTTTTAAAATTTTCTGCAAAATTCATTTTTTTGGAATTTACATTATTTTTTACGTGAATTTCATGAAGTTTTTTGAACAAGAGAGTTAATTATTTTTCTTTTCAACAGTAATGCTTTCAAATAGGGTAAAAAATGATAGAAAAAATGTATAGATTCATTCAATCTTTTTTTTTTGCTGAGAAATTTTACTTTGTATAACACATGTAGAAAATGAAACGTTATTACGTTTCCTTTGTTAAGATTGCTTCTAGAGGAATGCATGAATTCAATTCCAACAACTGTGATGTTCATATGATCTTCAACTTTGATTTCACGGAATAATGGCATCGATTAAAACCTTTCAATTCGCGTATTCGATCAAACCTTTTCAATCGAGTAACCAATACTCCATTTTCATGTCAATTCGTGTAACGCTATTACGTCTGACCTCAATTAATTATTGCGTCGCAAAGAAAGAATGGCAAAGCAAATAAAGCATGCAAACATTAATTTCAGTGAATCTGTTAGCCATTCTGTCAGGTAGATCGATACAAACCTGGTAACATCTACTACAAAAATGTTATTGAAATGTAGTAAATGCGTGCGATGTAACGTTATTACGCATGGAATTGCTCAAATAACAAAATCTACGACGATTTGACCAAGTAGGTGCCTAAGATATTTCAGTTACCCGAAATTTTAGGAAGATAGTAGCCTCCGGAATCATTTATTATAGATTTCTCATTAATCCTACTGACTCAAGAATCCAAAGATAAGATAGTTTAAATAACTTTACTCAATCTTCTGACTGTGCCATGGGCCATTTTTCATGAGAAAATTTCTCTCCATAGTCTGCTATGATAGAGTTCTTTAATATCTCCGCCAACTTCCTTGTTGGCAAAACTACATGTAGTGCAAAAGAACGCATGATAAAACATGACAGTAGATACAAGTACAAACAGCATACAATATCGCACATGGTGCACATGTTTAGCAGTTAACGCGTGCATTTCACAAGAAGGGTTAGAGGACAACAAATGAAGTGTCATCAAAAATCATTCTCTTGAGCACACATCCAACTGTAAAAAATATTTAGATGACTATTTTTGGAAACACTAGTTGTATATGTTAAACTTCGTGCCAATAATCACCATGAGGTTTCGATGACATGTAAAGCCGTCGAAAACTCGCAGTTATTGCATGCATAAAATTTCATTCATGGCTACTTTCCAAAATTCTTCCCGGTCTGGGATCGACGTTGATTCGCAAAAACAGGAGCATTTATTTGGTTACATGAACATGGCGCATACCTTAATGACAGTTACATGAACGTGAAATATCTGTCTTAGAATCATAGCCAGGTTTCTGAATGGCTACCTCTAATCGAGTGTTCATGAGTGAAACAGAAGTTAAATGTGTCGAGAATTTGAAAGAACTTTTGAAGTCAGATCTTTTAAATCATTTGGATTGTTTTGCCGATTGAAGAGGCAAAAAACTTCATTTGACATGTAAATTTTCCCGCTTTTAAATTCATAACGCAACCAACTTGATAGTATTGTAAAAATAGTGATCGAATGCGAAATGTACGAGTATCTTAGGCTATCACATAGACTAATAGTAGGTATAGTCCCAACTCAAAGTGACTGCAAACAGTGAAAATTCTAAAAAATCATCACTTTTTAAGAAGCTGAATTTTTGCAGATTATTCGTGTGTTTATATACGAGTGACGTGAAACCAAAATATAAGTAGACATCAAAAGAAATGAACATTTATGAAGAGGGTCAAGCGGAAATTGAGCTGATTATCAAGGAAATTTCATGAACCGCATTATAATGCAAATCTTCATGGAAAAGTTGAGATCTTATTGTGCTTCTTGGCTGAAATTTCAAGTTTTTGATTCAATTTTCATCGGCAGGATTTTATGATTCACTAAACGTATGCCTCATTTCTCGAATCTGAATAGTAATGTGGAACCATTTACATCATCTAAAGTTAATGATGGTCATTATCCTTGATTTTGACATCTTGCTCTTTCAGTGGCAGGTTTCATAATATGCTAAAGGAAATACTCTTATCAATAAGGATGAGCAGTTAAGCAATAGCAGCCCATCGAGTTGCAACTTTAACTTACTATATTGCCTCTCCGAGGTTGTCATGACACGTAGGATTTGTTAAATACTATTCCTCCTTCTGTATTGCTATCATGATCAGTCAAATTCGTTCAGATTTCTCCAAAAGTGTAAAAATTTGCTTATCTCACATTTGGTAATGGGTCTCAACTCGAGTTCATTTAATATAATCGAAACTGCATACACATCGGGGATTGGATTAATGTTGAGTTGCTACTCTGCATAATATACTTGCTCTATGGACTATCACAATCAGTGGCGTCTTCTCCTTACCTGCGAGGCCTTCGGTGCATCCTCAAAAATAATTTACCAACATTTATAAAAATGAAAGGTGTCATCATTCATTAGATTTCAATTAAATTCGATAGATTCTCGTGATAGCAGCTGCTGTGCACAGCTATCCGTCTCAAAATTAGACGCTCAACCTCAGAGTAAACAGTTTTGCAGCGCGTACTCGAATCACAGCTGCTTTCTTCGAACAATTAGACACACATTGTCGTGTGTTAAGACGGAGCATTGATGTTCAGACAGCGAAAGAGAGTTGTGTGCGTGTGAAGCAGCAGGCGCACGCGCCGGCGCTAATATATTGGCTTTCCCGATAGACATGATGCTTTGCCTTCTCCAAATTTTGCAATAAAATTCTCGGCAATTCTTGATCGAGGCGCGGCATCTAAATATAAAAAGTGAAGCGCAACCCAATTGTTCCTGGCTTCGCTTCATGTAGAGAGGCCACTACGTCAACAGTAGCAGATGGCTGACGTTCAGACAAGACTGCGATCAGATGATGAGCGTTCTCCAATGAATGCAGAGTAATGCATTTGAATCGAACACCCATATTCGGTAGAATTCCACTAATTTTTTACGTGATTGATGTGACGCCGTGTTAAGTACTGTAGATGAGATCACAACCACGCTTTTCTTCCGAAGGGAATATACTGAAAAGATGACAGTCGTCAAGCAAGGTAGGCCAACACCTGATATAAAATTTGAAAGTACTCACATAGAAAGAAATAAGAAATAGGCTACACAAGACATTTCAATGCATCAAAATTTCAAACATGTGAGTGACTGACCGGCAGTGAGAAACGCAAGAAACTATTAGCTTTGCCTCTTTTTTTCTCAAGAAAATGTGGCCTGGACAGAAATAGGATATAGTAATCTCAGCTCCCTCAGTAAGGCGATTAAGCGACATGGACAATCAACTTCTGATTTGCACATTCACTTTGCCTCAAAAAATATTCGATAAATTGTTATTAAAAATTCATCTTTTATGAAAATTAATGTTGTAATATAAAGAATGTCTGGTATAGAAATAGTATTCCAATGCCGAGCGAAGGCCTATGGTTTGGGAGCACGTGACGCCACTGATCACAATATATCCTAGTCATACTTGATGAACAATAACAGAAATCTATAAAAGGAAATCATGAATTCTACATCATGCAGAATGAAATATTCGCTTGAATCTGGTTAATGATCAAAATGGGTTAGCTAGTTAATGGGTAGAATAAATCAGGGATTATTCGCGATGCGGTGGATTGACAGTGCAGTGTGCGACACTACAATCATTCATCTGGTGGAGAAAATTAGTATTAAGGTCAATGGTTCGCAGCAAATTAAATGCAGCTGTAATTGCTCCACCTCAGAAATTTCCCCTTCGTCTTCCTTTTCTTCCTCCTCCTCCTTCTCTTCTTCCACGGCTTCCGGAGCTTCCTTAGCAGGAGAAGCTGCACCTTCTACTTCTTTTGCCTTTTTCTTTTTCTTCTCCTATGGAGTATTTTGAGTGTTTCAGTAAAGAAAATACATAGGCAGAGACAACAGTTTCACTAGATAAAAATTTGAATTTGAAACATGAAATATACCGAAAAATATTCATGCGATTTTGCAGAATTTTCACCCCTAGCACAGGGACAAGACGTTTTAAATGTAGTGCTTACTGAAAATAAAAGGAACTGAACAAGTATTTTAAACGAGCAAAAAAGAAAACATCAGATTATCAAGAGATTTATGCGTTTTAGGCAATCCATTTGAAATCTGTTGGCACAGTTCTTGAAAGTACCAGGTCAGGGAAAGTGATCTGTGAAAGCTAATTCCGAAGTTGTGCTGTGAGAATAAAAACGTATTCCGTGGTTGGCAGTATGTTTGTGATCTAAGCTTGCATGATGGCACTGAACGTGCCATCTCTGTGTAGAAGATGCTAGGTTTAGGAACAGTTTCATAAACGGCAGAGCTGCTTCTGCCGAAATACTATGTGTAGAAGAGACTAAACAGAGCTAAATCTCACCTGAATTTGATCGATTGCAACTCTCTAGCAAGTTTAGAACAATTAGAATTATCGAGACGTTTCTCAACTCTTTCGAGTAGGTTTAGATACAAAACATAGCAATGAACAGGTGGTGTCTGGAAATCCGAATTATGGTGACACCTGAAAAAGCAAGAATATCTCGCATTTTTTATATTCTGAGATATTTCATTCACTAACTAGCTGTTGCTGCTCTCAATGATAGTAGTAGCATCATCTTCGAAATTCGATCAGCAGCATTGCATTTGATTTCCATCATGAATTGCATGCTGAACTAAGATGTTGCCCATAGAAAGTTGCAATATTATTGTTCAAGGCCGGTGGCGGCTAACTGTTTCAATGTGACTTAAAATTCATCAGATATATTTTTCGGAAAATTTTGCATAAATTTTGAAATAAGCTAACTACATCGTGCATAATATACAGATGTACAAGTTCAGCTGAATGTAAATATACAAATCAATATGTAAATATACAATCAAAAAACAAAAGAAAGATCTATTTTTAATGCAAAGGGAATTGACTGTTTCATTAATTAAATATACAAATGTAATTCAGAAAGACAGTGAATTGAATACATTATAAAATAGAACATGGATAAAATGCAATTTCATGAATACCTGAGGAGTTGACTTAATTGTATCTTCTTTCTGAGACATTTTTCGCTCTGGTTTTGAGATAGATTTCTTTTTCTTCACTTTAGATTTCTTCTTCTTTGCTTCAGAAGCCTTCGGAACCGGTGGTTTCTTCGGTTTTGCTGTGAAATGGCAATCAATGAATTGAACAACGAACACAATTTGAAATGTATGACAATCAAACTGATATCGATGAAAGTTTGAAAATGCGCATCTCAAGTGAATGAACAAATCAAATTGCACGAAAATTCTTTATGCGTGAAGGTTAACGCTAAACATACGAAGCACATTTCCGTAAAGATATTTTTAAAGCTTGTTGGAAGTTAAACTTATAATATTCTCAAACTTAATACTTTTCCATACCGAACAAGGTCTCACTTTAATGGTCATCAAATAGAATAAATTATACACACTACTAACTATACACAGTTAAAATAACAGTTGAGCTTTATTGAATTGAATCAAATTTATTGACGTCACCATATGATAATTGATGGTGCCACAATTGCAATCATCTGTATCACAGTTATCTTCATTATGTGTACGCTCGGTGGTACCGTAATTTCATCATGTTGTGTTTCAGACTGTATCTCTGAAAAAACTCCATTTCGAAATTGCATTGAGCTTTTACCATATTAGATCGAGCCAGATCGAACTTATGGAATGACACTTGAAACAGCATTCAATTGATACAACATGATATTTGACACAACTTAAAATCTTAGCTTCGACCACAACAGTAAGTTGGTCAAAGCAGGAAATCTGGTCAGAATATCTCCTGAAAAAAGTGAAAAGAAATAGAAAGTGAAAAGCCACATCAAAAAAGCGATAAAGCGTTGCAACTTCCAAATGTTAATTCTTGCACAAACATTTCACAGTCTATTTGAATAAAATTTCACTATATGGAGCTGTCGCCTACAATTTTGAATTAGTTAGGCTAGAAATAGAAATACCAAACGTATCCTCAACCAAATGAATCAAATACCCTTTACGTTGATGAAGTGAATGCGCAATAATACAAATTGCTTTAAAATTGAAATAAACTTCGGTCACACAATCTAGCTTGTGCAGAAAAGACATAAATGGAGCAACAAAAGTGAAATGTTCAGGAATTTACAAGAGACCGACGAACTCTGCTCCCAAGTTTCAAAAGCAGGCCAGCAGTAAGTCGCTATGATTCCCGAGGTATCTACAATAATGGAAAAATGAATAGTATTTCCGCAGCTGAAATACGTCTCACGACTCTGATGCTGCATAAGGTTTCAATTATAAAAATACATAGATCTGAAAATTCATCTCATACGCTTTTTCTAGATGACAGTGCAAGCTTGCTGTGTTTCTATTTGGCAAGTGAATTTAAAGCTTAGGAGATATATTTTGACAAAATCTAAACCAACATGCTCATACGATATGAATTGCATACATACATGGAGGCTTTAGAGCCTGTTGCCAATGTTTCTGTGATATGGTAGAGTCCAATCATATGGAAAACAGATAAAAGTTATGCGAGAATTTTCAATTCTTAATATTAGTATTAAAATTTCACCATACATGAATCATCCAAAGAATTTTGAAACGTAAGTTTGCATCAATAGCTTGCAAATAGACTACCACAGAAAATGCAGAAATACATTTTTATATGTTCTCAGTGAATTCCATATCACCAATTATCATTTATTACTCATATGTGATGTATAAACAAATAACGTATTATTCTTGACAGAAAAAACCGATAGATTTCATCGGGCGCATTTTTTGGGCACTATTAGCAAAATAATAAGGTAGTGGCAGATGTGCCGCCTCCAAGGTCTTCTCGATGACAAATGCAAGCAATAAAGTGGCGCGACGATCCTAGACATATGCATTTTAAATAACACACATATTTCAAATACTTGTTCCTTGTATGTGCATAGAGATGATCCCTTAGAAATCCAGTAACATTGCAATGCCGTTTTCGGGAGGACTCGACTTCACGACTAGAGGATCGTCTGGTGAAGTCTTTGCACACTGTGCCATAGAGTGACTAAAATCTTATAAATTAGTATGCACACGTGTCAATTTAAAGCCTTTTTCATGCACACAAAGAATGAAATAAGCATCACTTAAGAAGATGAGTACTATTGTCTCGCAAAGCCGAACTTTTCCTACCATAAAAGCTGAAACACATATTATGCCCACAAAATTAAATAGCATGCATGAACTACTTATGAGTAGCTCTTGAAAGTGTGCTCTGATGTTTACCAACACATGTAGTGTTCATCACTCAATAGTTAACTTATGAAGTCACACTGCGCTTTAGTTGATCACCAAGCTGTAATTGGCGCTTACTCAAGCCTGATGACGTAGAAAGCATTGTCCTTTCGCCTGTCACACAAAGGGTAAATAAATTGATCGTAGCATTTAAAATTAGATTAGTTGCACATTAAAAATGTTTTGCAGAATAATTATTTGTTTTTTCTTTTGATATGACAATGCGAGCTTTGCTGCTGAATGCAAATTTCTTAGTACTGTCTCCTCTTAATGAATGCGGAAAGCGGAAAATAGACAGACTGTCTTCATTAAATCTATTGACTAGCAGAAGATACATGTAAAGTCGAATGCTGACTGTCTTTCATCAAAACAGAGGTGCTCACTGCCCTCCTTTCACTAACATGCACAACATTAGTTACATTATAACAATATATTGATCACCAGCCATAATTTTTGGCATGATGTGTCTTCAGTTCATTTCCTATCATGCGTATGTGCTATCATCAGGCTTCTGATCAACAATGTATGCGAGAATGTGGTTGAATGTGGATAAAGCTGCTCAAAATGCTTGCTGACATTAGGAGACCTGCCAAAACTGAGTGTGTTTTGCTTCAGTGTGTATGATCGACTTGCATCAGTGTATTTATCGACTTGCAGAGTGTGCATGAACATGATAAGAAATGACCAGAAAACATCCCATCCCAAATATTATGGCTCTAGACGTAATGCTTTCAGTTGATAAATGGAGACATACAAAATTTCCATTTTGCCAAGAACTGCAATCTGCGTCGCATTAGATTAACTTGTGTTTTTCTTTGATCTTGTCTGACAAGAAGAGGAACTCACTAGAACTCGGCAGACGCGCAGATTCGGAGTAGCCATAGGGTTGTGCATTAATCTGTGAATGTCTCATTTTCGGCCTCGTTCCCTGCAAAAACTCGTTCTGGCTGACGGTATACTACCCACGAGAGATAAATGTGAAGCATGCTTCATGGCAGTGACATTTGTTGAGATTTGATAAGTTTTTCATAGTAAGTTTGCTTGATGGTATGGAAAATATGTTCAGATATCAAACCTTGTTTTAGACATCTTTCTCAAAGTATCCGAACATTAAACACTGCGGTGACACTACACAGATGCTTTGATGACAGGATAGCATACAGTTCCAACCATTGGAGTCGTGCAAAATCTGACACGGTGAAATAAAAACGAAAGTGATAGCCAAAGAACAGTGAAATACGCATAAAACAATCTGAATAAGCTAGGCAATAGAGGACACTTCAAGATGATTCACTGAATCAGTATACGACCTGCCTACGAAGATATGTGGGCCTCACTTCACATGTAGATGATCGATTAGCTGTCTGATGACATAATTGAACCTTTTAGCAATAATAAAGTATTTAGAAATGTCAAAGAGACATGACAGTTTTTGTTATTCAGTTGAAAACAGCATGCCTGTCTAAAATTTGGCTTCTATACGTCACTACAATTGACAGGCTGATTGGTTAAATCTGTGCATATGTATTTGACGAATAAATCCTCAATAGTGGCATGGAATGTCTTGAAATGCATTCACTTTGATGTCGGCTTGCGCCAACTGAACTCGCTACATTTCCTTAATTAAGATAGGCCTCATTACATCCCTAAATGGACGAAGTGATACGAGCAGCAATTTTCATGAAATTGAGATTTTCCGCACTTGGAATAGTACTTTAATCCTTGGATCCGTACAACATAAGCGAATCTTAAGCTTCTAACTTAACAAACAAAAATGCTTACTTCGTGATTCTTCCAGGTACTTAACTACACTTGAGGTATTATTTCTGCTCTATTTAGAGCTTTAAAAACATCTCTTACACCACTTAATCCTTTCCGGGCAATTTTAGCAGCACATGATCGGATTGAAATTTCTCAGTATTTGGACGTACAGAATTAATATTTTATCAATTTCATTTCAACTTACAAGGAAGATCATATCAAAAGTCTTTCTTTACCAAATCAATTGAAATAACTAAAATATTTTGTTAATTTGAAAAAGAGAAGCAAATCATAGAATCAATCACGACTGGTGCTGGAACCGACAGTCGCTCACTAAAGGCCTGCAATTAAAAGCTCACAAAATGGAGATAAATGACATCATAAATTGATATTTAGCACTTTAGTAAAGACCTTACTTCATAATGCTTTAAACCATAAATCTTGCTAAGATGTGCGAAAATAGTCAAAAACTTAAAATATGCGAAAAATCTTTGAAATCCGCAAGGAATTTGAAATCATCGTATGCAAGACGAAACAAATAAATAATGCTTCTCAGCACAATGTTTTCTATTTCATGTCAACCACACTACTTTGTGGAAATAAATATATAAATGATAATAAATGATTTTAGTACATGAAGGAGTAGGCACGATTTCGATTTTTAATGCCCATTCGTGGATTACTTCAACAAAATTAAATTTTCTGTGAATTTCACATGAATAGAGAGAATCTAAACATTCAGTGGACTTGTTTAATGCTTTAAAAGTCGCTTGAAAAGTTTAGGAATAGAAGTTTCTACTATATCATTCTTGAAAGCACATGTCTAAACTTTCAAACAGTCTTTGAGCTTCGCCGTTTTAAGAACAACTGTTGTTAATCGTTGGTAATGTTTTGAGCATTACTTTTTTCATAAGAAAGTGCTATATCAGTTCTATATATTGGATGTGTAAATAACTGGCACCAACGAATGGCTTCAAAAAGGTGCATAGTTTATGCTTGAAAATTATTGTCAATTGCAGAAACTTTTAACTTCAGGTGTTCTTCAAAATGTTTTCCCGAGATTATCTAAGATAGTCAAAGATATTTGACATTGAATATTACTGTAAGCAAAACTTAGGAGTCTCATCATTATATGTGATGGATCAAATTTGAATTTGAACACTTAGTTTCAAAATGAGAGCGGGTTAAAACCAGGTACAAACTTTCTGGACACCCTGTATAATTACCACAGAATGCGAATTTCTGTGACAAGTCTTGGTTGAAAAAGTGAAAAATGTTCAACAGTTATTGTTTAGTGATCTGGTGCTGAGAATAAGAAGTCTTGTGAATTTCGTTTTGATCATTTATTCATATAAAAAAGCATTTCGGTTGTTAGTTACCATTAGACATTCCATACCAATTTGATTTTTATTTTGAAGTCTCCTGCTCATTGGATATTCTATCGTTTTGATGCTGAACTAAGAAATGTAGTTAGCCAATGACAAGATGCTAAAGATTCAAAACAATAGCAAGCAAGCGCCATACCATTGACTACAATTTGATGATGGCGCTACTTACACAACACAATGATCCGATGTCAACACTGTAGTCAAGGAAAGATTAAAATGAGGATAAACCTAGGATAAATGGAATCAAAAAGGTTCGTATTAAAGGGAAAATCATTTATTAAATGGTTTATGCATATTATTGGACGAGCATCAAATTTTGCAACAAAAGTCTGCTGACGTTTATGAGGTCGCTTTCCTGCAAAAAAACTATTGGGCATTTTAATCAGAGTTTCTGTATCTGAAAATCTGAGGATATGTATAAATCAGTTCAAAAGGAATTTAAGCCGCACTATAACTAATGGACAATGTAAAATCACTAGAAATTATGAAAAGCTTTGATTGGCTGCTACAGATCACGCGACCACATTTACCCACAAAATTCTTGTTTGTCTATTGCTCAACACGAAGGGAGTTACGAAATCCAAAACATACATTAGGTCACTTATAAGAAAATAAATATATAAATAGTTAGGAAGTCAAATTCTTCCTGTGTAATATGTGCTTGTTTCAATGCGCTTTCATCATATAATTTTAAAAACTCCTGATTGGAAAATATTCGAAAAAATTGTCTTTGAACGAACAAATTCATAATTTTGGGATGAATGTGAAATAACTCTAAACAGCTACTTCCGATGGAAATGAAGCTGTTTTCTTTTTCATTGTCACATGACGATGACTTTTCGTCTAATCAATTTTGACTTTTCATCTAATTAATAACAAAATCATCAGCATCAATCAAAATGCAGCTATTGGTAAAGCAATGTGCTAATGATTCGCTATTATACTTACTCTGCCTTTTCACTGAAACAAGATCGAAATGAATACTTTAGATACATTGATCAGATTTAAAAAGACACGATGAATTCCGGTAGGCGCTCTGATTAAGTCGCACGCAATATATAATGACATACGGGAAGTGCTTCATTTGAATAATTCAAAATCAAAACATCTGCTTTCTTCGAGAAAACAAATTTAAGATAAAATGTACATTACACTTTCCAACGCTTCCAGTTGCAAACTCGTTTTTTAGGGAATTGACCTAAGATTTGATAATCTGCATTTTTATGGAAATTGAACTACTCACACTCAATGTAAATAACCGAATTTATCATTTCCAGTTTGCGCGATCGGTTTACTTTTTGTTTGCCGGCTCTTCAATACAAGTGAACATGATGAGAGAGATGATGCAAAATGATCATCACATCAACTAGACAAAAATATGCGCCGCTATTTCGATCAGTTAAAAATGCCCTGGAATCTTAACCTTTCTTTCAAAAATAGGGAAATTTCTTGCTCTTCGTTCATATTTTTTTTATAAATTTGTAAACTATTTGGCAAATGTGATTCATGGCCATCTCCTTTTGAGTTTTAACAGAATGTTGATAAAAATACGCAATAACACTGTGGCCTAACAATTTTGACGCCAACAAAACGAGGATCACCCATTAAAAATAACACAAGCTAATGTCGCATCTACACATATTCTCGATGCAATTCTCTTTTAATCGAACCTATCACATCGTCATACAAACCAGACTTTGAAACTGATATAAACTATGACATATAAATTTCTATGACATTTTGATATCTTGCATTCATTGTTGTTGCATAAGTATGCTAATGCACTTTGCATGCACATGACATCCGCACTTACTGCAGTCCGTATTCTGAGCAAAGTTTCATCATTAGCCTGATAATAATGGTCGAGGTTGAAATGAAAGCGTCTCGTACGTGCTACAGTAGCATCAATGATACTGGTCTTATTGATCAAACTGGACTTTCCTCAATAATTGAAGCATGGCTAGCCCATCATTCAAGTAAGAACATTACTGACACAGAATATCACAACAAAAAATGGTTCACCCATTTTCATCTTACCTTCCTTTGGAGGAGCCCCAGGAGGCTCACCGTACAGTCTCTTCAGCTCCTCCTTATCAGGAACTTTTCCTGAAATGATGAGATGATCAATCAACAGCTGGAAAGTTTAGACTTGGCAAGTAATTGAGTTTTATGAATGGAGACGTTGTCATTAAGGGTGATTATTTTTGACTTATACTACATGCTTATAGTTTCATTATGCTATCATTTTATATTTTATTCACAGATTTAAACCAAAATTATCAAGAAAACAATTTCTTCGAATTAGTTATCAATAGCTGTAAGTACAATTTTCAATGTTCTTCAACTGGTGCCTAAAAATCGAATTTCATATATCAAATCTGAAATTGTCGATTTCAAACGATGACAATTCATTTCAGTTTGGTTCTTAGAAACTCACCAACTACAAATTCTTCCTTTTCTTTCTCCATCGTTTTCTTCCGATCTCCTAGACCTGTCTTTTCAGAGACGCGTGAAACTGCTGACTTAGTTTTCTGTCCTGCTGGTGATTCGGATATCGCTGCAGGTGATTCGGACGAATGAAATGTTCGCCCTCTGTCCGGCGTCTCCCCAGCACTTCCTTCCAATGGTCCGCCGAACACAGCTGTCCGCTCCTCGCTGATAGTGGTCGGAGCAGCTCCCATAGCACGCACGACAGCCGGGGACTTGTCTTTCCCTGCCTCGAATAGTCTTCTCGATACACCACGTCCTTGGGACCGTGCAACCGAGCCAGGAGTACCGCCGGCTGCCAGTATACTGGAGTCAACCGAACTGCTGATAGCGGATCCAGGAACGCTCTCTTCGGGCACGGCACCTTGACCTGATCCGAAATTGAGCGCTGTGGACGACAGTGAGACGCAACTAGACATTCATTTTCATGGTCAGTTAATGATAAGGGAGAAACTACAGTGAATACCAATGTGAAGAAGTTAAAGTACAATTCCAGGAAATTGTGCTGCAATTTGCACGAAAATAATTTTCGAATTGTTGTGGAATGTTTCAAACGAATAGTAGTGATAGTGATGGCTTGTACTTTGTCATGAGCATTGTCTCAAAGTTTGACTTTGAAGGTGCATGCAGTTTTAAACATGAAAGCATCCAATAGAGCAGGGGTGCGCAACCTTTTACAGTTTTCGGCCGCCATTTCGAAGGCCGAAAGAATCACGGCCGCACTTAATATGTGTGCAAACAACTTGATCAATAGCCAATCCTTTTATATTCCACCAATCAAATTAGCTTTCCCTGATGAATGACGCAGTGAAAATCGCATAAAGGCCTACTTCGTAAAGAATGAGTTAGCAAGTTAATCCATATACGACCGACGGCGCGAACAATTCGAGCAAACTTCAATTATCCCTTTTGTTTCTTTTAGCTGATGACTCTAACCATGAATGCACATGAATGTAACTTCCCTAAAATATTCTATTCATGAGTTATCGAACTGCTTCAACGCCTTCATCTCGCTTGCGGGCGCGCATTTTTCCAAACAGCATGGGCATAAAGGTGTTCGACAGTTACAAGGTGACTAGCATGCCACTAATGTGACGATTGTTTTTTGATTGCCTTGAGCTCCAGAAATATTTGCAATATACATGTACAATAAATACTCTTTTTCATTTACTTCTCATTGTCACGGTCGCACTTTGCCTCTGCCACGGCCTCAGGTTGCGCACCCTTGCAATAGAGTGTTGAACGAGCTAGTGAAAAAATTGACAAATCAAGTACATGTATTTTAAGTGCAAGACATAACTTTGTGAACTCTCTGTAGTCGTGTCATGCATGTCTGAATGAAAATCGAACTGCACGTGGAACGTACAAAATTGTCTGTGCAAGGCTCGCATGTGGACTCACACAGACATACAGTACATGCAGATGGATATTAGTTGAATAGAACAAGTGGTGATATTTAAAGTGACATTTTAAAGACGTAAAGACAAATAAAATCACTAGCAGTGACAATCATTCTTATTCAAGTTTTTTCCTGTAACGAAGATAATCAATTAAGTATACTCTCATAACATTATCCAATCAAATCAACATTATTTTCTTCACATAAGATCAGAATTATACTTACATTGCAATAGATATAATTTGAGTTATAATGCGCGCTGTGAGATGTTCATTAACCATGTTTTAATGCCTTTGGCGTACGGTACAATAAATACATGTAGTTAATTACCATCTACGGAATAAGAATTTCATAGCAGATAAAATAATTGATGAATTAGAATAAGGCTGCATATGTAGACCTAAATGCAAACCTCCTAAATGTTAAAAGCATCCAAAGCTGATATCATGCTATCAATTCACACGCTAGCAAGAAATTCCAAGAAACTATCTGTGACTTATGGATAAACAAATCTGGTTGTAAGAAAAACTGCTGAAAATTGTGTCTTTCTCTTAGTTTGAAAATGATCACCTTGAACAAATCTTATGACACTTCGGGAAATCAAATCGTGAAATGGGTAACACGCTAAATTAATAATAAACTTCATTCTAAAAGTTTTCCTCCCTTTCTATGTGTAAACTATCTCTGCTGATCAGATACAGCCAGAGTAGGGCGACCGGCTATTATATCCGTGCTATTCGAGATGATTCTATAAAATAACGAAAACCTGGTAAAATCCCAACAGCAGCTATTTGGTGATGAAAAAGGGCCAGTGTGATACTAAAGAATCGTGAGAAGTCTAAAAAAATGCGTAAGAGGAGAGATAAACTA
Source organism: Prostheceraeus crozeri (assembly GCA_907163375.1). Classification (NCBI taxonomy): domain Eukaryota; kingdom Metazoa; phylum Platyhelminthes; order Polycladida; family Euryleptidae; genus Prostheceraeus; species Prostheceraeus crozeri. The sequence continues at coordinate 191,260 of CAJQUW010008193.1, read as the reverse complement.
TCAGTTCCCACAAAACTCCTTCTGAACTTGCAAATTTTGCCCTGCATGACGACTGACAATGCGGCGAGCGGCGCTACCCGGTCCTATAGACACCCTCCTATAGCTCGGTCCTATAGTGCCGGGCGCTGCCTTCGCTCCTATAAAATCCGAAACAAATAGACATTGATGAGTAGCAGAAGAACTCATGCGATGTCAAGACATTATTGCCAATGCTGATGAAATTGAAGATCAAGATAAAAACTAGAATGATGTAAATAGCTATTCCGATTCCAGAAACTTCCATGGTCAACGTTTAAAACGAAAAGAAAACTCAGTAGGATCTTCGAAAACTTATGAAACGGATAAATAATGAAGGATCAAGGGTTGGATATTGAATATTCGCTTATCAATCAGAATATCGTAAGCAAAGCAAAATATTCCATCGGTTTAGTGTTATTAAGATGTCTCAGTACATTCTCAACCAACACAATTCAGCAGGATCGAGTTTAACTATATTTTGGCAACATAGTGTGCCTATGTCTTGTTCAGACATTGCTATACGAATAAACATAACATTGTGAAGTAAAACAGATTGGTCAGTATATTTAGTCGAATAATGCGCATCTAAATTTCATTCAGTTATTTCAAGAAGAACAAGTAAATGGACAAAATAAAGATGTGAATACGTTGATCAACAGCTACAGTCGCATGAAAACACAAAATAAGATCAACCGCGACAGAAACTAAAACCATTGATTGAAAGAGATGTGATATTGAATCGTGGAAATGGTCCAGGCCGGCTAGTATTCATCAAAAAATGGTGCAAAGTTTCATATTATCGCCTAACGATTTATACTTAATTAGGCAACTGCTATCTCGATTTTTACTTCGGTAGAGAGATGTCAGCTTCGCATTAAAGTTCATGGAACAAATCCAGATTCAATATCAAATTCTCCAATCAGATGACTAAAGCTAAAGTTACATACATACCTGGATCGGCGAGATAAGGCTCTTGGAAGCCTTCTGTACCTGCAATCAGAGTTCCGGTCATATTCGCTCAATATTAATCCAACATCACACAAGGATTGGTGTCATATTTTGCTTAAGTAATTTCTTAAATACAGTCAGTTTGTGGGAGGTTCCAAGACAGTTCTTCTTGTTTCTACTTTCAAGAGGCTTCTCAGCGTCTCCGGGAACCATCGTTCGGAGAATGAAGTTGAAGTTTAATGTGTATAACAGCAACAAACATCACACATTGTACATTGTAGTTAACAAAAAATACAATAATAAGAAATTCAAGATAAAAAGCGCAAACACGTGAAATCGGACAGTCTCCATGCTGTACACTGCAATCAGAATATAGCTTTTAACAAGACCTTAGTCATCACAACAAATGGAAGCAATGTAGAGAGGATGTAACTTGGTATCGGTACTTAAGGGTTATCTCCCCCCACGTTTTCAAACTTGTGTAAAATCCGTAGAAATGTATCAATCGTCACAAAACTTTAAGCAACGTTAATGAGGATATTTTCTACCTACATGCAAAAATTTGTGCAAATCTGACGAGTACCTTCTGAATTGTGGGCGATACCTTGAAGTGCAGCGATGTCTGCAGCTTCATCTGACTTCTTCTGACCTCATCGTCTGAGCACAGAGCACTTGAGGTCAACAAAGTTATTTTCCGACAACTCATGAAATGATGATGACCCTTACACTAATATTTCCAACTTAAATATTTTGTGGCCAGGTAGTGGTCGTGGAAAGATTTCAAACAGCAGTAGATGAGACGAAGGCGGAGATAGAACAATGCACACACGAGTAACAATAATGCGTCGAACAGGCGAAGTCAATACAAGCTGTTGACATCGCTACACTTCACGTTATCGTCTCTAATGCAAAAAGTGCTTGTCTGATCTGCATAAAATTTTGTATGTGGATATAAAATATGCTTAAGTACGTCTACCTGAGGTTTGGTGACGATTGATTCAGTTTTGCAGATTTTAGATAATTTTGAAAACTTGGGGGAAGGGGAGATAACCCACAGGTACCAACAATTTTGACATAATAATAACATTTCTGAATTTCCCAAAGTGCGATAGCGATGTTATTGTCCTGATTGTTGAAGCACATGAATCTAGAACATGTACAATGTACAATAAATAGTGACATAACGAGAGTGACATTCACCCCAAATTATTGATTATTAATACCGTATATATTCACGGAAATATCTAACTGTATGACTTAACGGAAGCTCAACAACATACTGCACCTTGAATTGGTGCAATAACTTAAAAAAGAACTTCCTACTTGAGTCTTCTGATCGTTCTAGCTACTTATAGTCAAATTCCTTGGAGAGATTATGTGTGAGGTCAACTTATCACTACGAAATATGATGACGCTGACTAGAAACATTGAGATGTACACGCTGGGAAGATCCCAAAGGAAAAGCATTTGCATTCAGAGGATTCTTTGACCGTGAGACTCAATCATGCCAGAGAAATATTTCTAGAAAATCAGCCGAAGAGAAAAGAAGATAGCATTTGTGGTCATGCGAATACAGCTGAGGGAGAAGTTTCATGCATCATACCTTCATCAAACGATTGAAGTAATATTGTGCTGTCACGTTTCCAATATATTGTCAGATGGTCGGAAAATGACACGGATGATGCTATTACACGATCCGTGCTTCCTGCAGAGGCGATCACAATTTAAACTTCCAAAACAATCAAAATACATTTATAAACTTAAAACTTCTTAAATCTTGATCTCAAACTTGAGATGATTAAGGGGATTTCTTGCTGCAAAAGTTGAAATGAAGCTTATAAATTAATCACAAGTCCCCCTTTTCTGGAGTGCGGTGATACTTTTAGCCCGGTTGCCTTTACTGCTGTCTTGCAATGGCGCCTGCGGGACTTGAACTGTAGACCAAGAGATCGCTGGTCCAAGCACTTCACCACTATGCCGCGGAGACAACACTTGGTCTCGTAGAATCTATTAATGATGTCAGATTTCATTCAATCATTATGGAGCATTGTTCAGAGTCTATTTTTGATTCAATTTTATAAAAACTCGTAGTTTGTCGCAGCTTAGACCAACTTGCTAAAATTTCGACGTACCGCTCTGATGCTATTATTACCATAACAACTCATTAATTTTCATTATACTATCAACGAACAAAATTATATAAATACATGAAATTAATCCTACAGTTTGTAGAAATGACTGTTCTAGAGGTGAGGGTTGGAACCGGCCCTGCGTAAAAGTAGCATACTGAGTGAATTTGCTCGAGTGCATTACATGAGTGAATTGTGTGTTACATTAGCAACAAAAAATCCCATCCCTAATGGATAAATCAGACCAAACTTGAATAACACTCGTCTACGAATCAAAGAAGTCGATAGGAAATAACATTTTCGGTGATTTCGAACTACAAATTCATCAATATGTTCAGTGATGACTAAATCTGGCAGTATCTGGTCAGCTACAAGGGAAACAAGAATTTTCATTTCAATAATTGATTTGAATAAAACAATTTTCAAGCTACTTTCCTGATTGTGAAGCATGAATTCATATTACAAACTCTCTTTAGCTTCAAACATGAACAGGGTCATTGTGGGGTTCTACCAAGTGCATTTTACTAAAGGGCTTAGCTAGAAAACTAACTTTAGCCACAATCAGAGAGCATTCTTTATTAACAGTTCCAAACATCATGGAGTCTTGATCGAATAATGATTATGAATTAATTTTGTTTTCTTTACGCTAGGCAAAATGCCTACATCGCATTCATTCAATTATTTCTTTGACATTGAACAGAAACAGTTGAAATGAATTGTGTTGGAAATCACATCCTGCTAGCCACAGCCTTCCAGCGTTTTACAATGAATAACGTAATCCAGTGCGTGAGCGCTCACTCCTTTATTTAAGACAGGTTTTAAGTAGAAACATACATACACATTCCCGACGTTTCGAGTGTTCGTGTGCACATATTTTTGCTAAAAGTGCTCGCATAAAGCTCGCGGAGTGGCCTACATTTTCAGTATGAAAGGCTTCCTGTTAGGAGCAATCCTGTTCCAGCGCTTTCTAAAAGACTAAGTAGAAAGATCAATCTGCATACATGCAGGCTACGAATACTATTCTGACTCCATTTCCAAGATGATTAACGTATGACTTCGATGCAACAGATATTTGCTAAATTTACATACATGTATAATTACAAATTTTCGTGTAAATATACAAGGAGTATTCAGTATTCAATGTTCAAGTTCTTTTCACAAGGATGTTAAAATATGCAATTATCTAATATGAAAATACCCTGGTTCATAGTTGTCATATTTTGTGAAATTATCCGGTCTATTTGATGTTGTTCAGCTATAGCATACTTAGAAATCTAAACATCATCCAACAGTCATCTTCAAATTGAAAAGCCTTGAAGTTAATTACATTTTAATCATTAAGAAAATATGAAATACTTCATCACCTTTCAAAACTGAGATATTATGATACTGAACACAATGTTACCCTCATCACTTAGGGCACGTAAGGTATCTATGCTATCTAAAAAACAATTATATTTATTTTGTATAATAGGAGGAGACAGAACTTGATTTCAATGTTTCATCACAATTATCTATCCACTTTTTGAAATAGGAGATGATTATTGAATGCACCGTTGAGAATAATGCAACCTATATATTCATATAAAATTCAACATAGACCGATATGCTTACTAGAAATACAAAATAAGCTGCTACTAAATGCAAAATGCTGAAGATGATGGTATCACATTCAACATAGATTACATTGTAGCTTCGGTCGAAAACTTGGGCAGTCTCCAAACATTCAAAATGGAAGTAAACAATCCCTAATATGCGAAATTCAATGCTTTAATGGCTGTGTTCCATTTAGATAATAAATTTAAATAAATAAATGAACTTTGTTTATACTCGGAAGCACATTAGGCGCGGAGCCTTTCTTCCATGTGGCCGAGTTGTCATTTATTCCACTGTCATTCTTTTGTGCTGAGTGTTTAGCAAGAATGCAGCGTGCACCTATTTAAAAAGTCTTAGGTTTGACCGGACCAAGGTTTGAACCAAGGTGTCCTGGACGCAGAGCGAACACTCTTCCACAAGGCCACTGCGGTGGTGATAAAGTTGAATTTGATTGTGATCATTATAGAAGATGAAAACTACGCATGAGAGTATCCATCCCTTCACTGGAATAGGCATGAGATTTAAAGGAACACTGCAGGAAAGGTGTAGAGGAGGAAATGATTACCTGATCGCGTGTCCGTTATTGACGGAATCCGACTGCGTATCAGTGGATTTCCGTCATTAAAAGGCATGTAGGACACAGAGGATGCGTTGGATTGAACAGAAACTTCTCGAGTCTGTCTTGGAGTTACCAACTCATCGCTCTCTGTGAAATGTATTTACATTGAGGAACTGCATCAATGTGCCATTTTAGAGCCAAAAACATTTGCTACATCAGTTGATACATAAAAGGTTATGAAAAAAATTCCCCAGTAAGTAATTCACTGCTTCATTTATGGTCAATTGACGGATTACAGTACAAGGACAGTCGAGTCTCATATTCGTGTGATAGTCTGGGTAGTACATACAATTAGATTGTTTAGCTCTTTCAGTTGACTAGAAGTAAAAACTAATTCAAAACACGTTGGAACTTAGTAAGTGGGCAAAAAGGAATTCTTAATACTTTACAGAGATAAGAAAAAGTCGTTCGTCGATGGCGGATTGCTGTAAATTTCATCAAAGTATTTCGATTGCCAAGATTCCACTCAGATTAGAACAATTCAGATCATTGCGCACAGATTTTCCCGATAACGTTGTTCCTTCCGATCAGTGTTACAGAAGATAGGCGCACGAAAATTGGTTCACCTGATGATTTCACTACCCTCTTCTCAGAATTCCTCACTACAAACACTGAATGTAGTTAGGCAGCGATGTGTGCTTTGGTGTGCACAAAATTCATTACAACACGGACCCCCACTCACTGGCTGGTGTCCAAAAGCCGGCTGATGGCTTATTGATCGAGAGTATGCACCATTCCCAATAGCATGCGATATACGACTCCTCCCTTCTAGGAACGATGAACGAGCAAGTTGTCTAATTCTGTGGTAGTATGAACGTCTTTTCATCTTCCCAGTGTTTTCTTTATTGAAATCGACACTGTTTGTAAGTGCTACAGGAATACAGCTTACACCGATAACAATACGGCGCCGTGATCACACGTTGCGGTTCACTTTACAAGGGCTGGTAAGTACCGCTCGGAATGACCCAAAACTGCTAGTAGCTTAATTAAGATGTCTAGACCGGTTGAACAAGCTGAAGGACTGAACTACAAGCTGCTCAGCTTAATCTCACAAAATCTTGATTGATTGAAAACGAACCAATTTCTCTTCAAATTTTGTTCCGCCGACTTCAAATTCGAAGGAAATTATCCGAAAGAATTCATAGATTTGGCAAAAATGCTAGCAAAACAGAAATTCTATTGATTTTGTTGCCATGGATAACTTAGATTCAACAAATAGATTAATTGATAGTTATCAAAAAATGCTTTTACAGTCAAATAGGGAATATTTCCATGTATTACACATCAAACTAGTAAACATTGTACCTTCATGAAATGTGACCAGGCAAGACAGTCACTTTGCATGATACATGTCAGTTACGTTAATTGAACTTACCGTAGTTGGGACGAGATATGACATGAGTGCGACTCCCATCTACAATGGATGGACGTCGGATCCGTAACACCGAATTACCGGTGGTTGGGTCAGTCGTGATGACCAATTCGTCGGCCAGTAGACCTTCTGATGACGTCAGGCGGGCTAACACTTCGTCAGATAAGTCCATGTCTGCAGGGATCTCCATTCCATTGGAACTTTGAGACACTGTGGAGGATAGAGATTATGTTCAAATTCGATAAATTTGTGAGACTTTGTCAATACCGAGGTTCGCATAAATTCGAATACGTGATCAACGCAGATATCGGACAATTTTGTAGAGAGGAGCTACCATAGATATTTCTGCATTCATCATAGATAATTTAAGTTTCCAAGCGTCACACTAATTTAGCATCTTTCGTCCACTGTCTTTGAGTAAATGCACTTGTTGCATAATACGTGAAAACAAGAAACTCACCGACCGAACGAAGCGCCTCTTTAATCATGTCTTTGTATTCATCCTGAGAAATAGGAGTGTCACCCATTTCGCCCTCTCCTCTTTCACGGCTCGCCAGTTCTCGCTGCATCACGATATGTCGGATGGCTTCCTGCAGTAGCGAGGTGAAAGCTGTTATGCGTTTTTAAATGTTAATTTTATAGCATTCTCCAATGGTATTTAAAAAAACAGCTGGAATTTCCATCAATAATAATTTTTGATAATATAATGTATTAAGATAATTTCACACTCGAAAAAATGTTCACACAAGTAAAAACAGGATTCACGCTCACGAAAACAAAGTTCAAATGTATGAAATCAATTTCCAAATTAATGAGCATCTAAAATGTGTTTTCTTCCGAATATTCAATGTCGTCTTTTTCAAATCTTTTTGAATACTTAGAATATACAACCGTCATCAACAAACAATCAGTTCCTAGAAATTGGACATAATAATTTGATAAACTCAAACATACATGTATAGTAGAACAGATCCTCTGTATTTTTTGATGAGGAAGTGACAATGATGTTTTTGGTCTTAGGTGTTAACCAATAACAACATCATTACACGACATTTTCAGCGCACTAGGCCAGATGTACAAAGTTCATATTCTATGTAGAATGGCTAGCAGTATAGGATCAAAAGACTCACGGTCGCTCAAATCACATTACAATGAAACGCAGACAAATAATGCGTTTTGCTTGTGAATGTGAATCTAATCATGCGATATCACATCTTCAACGAAATCGAACCACAAGAAATTATTCTTTTAAGCTTCAGCCCAAACCAAGAGTACAATCAATTTTCACAGGTCCAGTATTGAGCAAGCTCGATCAGAAGGCTGCTTTAATCACGATTGACTCGGGCTTCACACTGAGGTCTACTAAATCTCAGAATCTTATCCCAAAACCACGAAATTATTCAGCATTGGTGATCAAAAATGTTTCCAATCAAATCACGGGTGAAAACAAAGGAGACAATATTTTCACATCATCATGGACAAACAAATAACGCCAAATGACACACAGGGTTGAATGGAATCAACAACGGGGAAAATCCAACCTTACTTGTAATGCTGAGCCCGAGACCCTATCCTGAGACTCAGCGGAGGATTCAGTTTTCTTGGGCTTCGTCCAAAGCATCGCTGCAGCCTAAACATACTCATATATTAAACAACAAGCAAAGGAAGCAGCTACATAATTATTTGGTGAAAACAGAAATTTCATCTCCAGGAACAGGTTTATACCGGTAATACATCGTGCAGCATCTCAGCATTTCAAAGAATGAAAACTATAGCGTCTGGAAGAGATACTTCAACCTAGCCTCACGATTTGCTGATATTTACTAGGTACTGATATCAGTTATTTCCAGTAGTATGAAATATGATGATTTCATGAACATATACAAAATTTTGAGTGTAAATTATGGTATACATTTCACAATACACATGACATGCAGTCCAGTCCAAAATTTAAAGTTGACATGAAAGTAGACTAATTCTTTGACTCCGCCCACTAGACGACACAGAAAAAAGGAAACTGTGACAGACAGGATGCGTTGTATTGGAGTTCATGCACATGACTGGCTTATTCTCTGTGGCATCGCATCCATTCAACTCCTCAAAAGTAAGGTTGAGTTCGTCCTGGATTCCTTCTAGAAATTCGAATATTTCTGGACGTCAACTATTTAACTGTTCCAGAAAAAATCAAACTTGATACTATGAGTCATAAGCCGTAGACTTCAAGCATGCAGATTAATAGATATGAAAATGAACCTCGGTCTGAAACCCCAGAAGAGACGCTGAGTTTTATGGAATTTCACAAGACCGATTATTAATGTTCACAATAAAGGAATACCGGTACATACTTTTAAGGCTACGTTAGAAGGCCTAGTAATTGAAATATGTTCACACGCAAGATTGATTGAATAATTCTACGTAATGCAAATACGATGAAAATACACGAAATACATAATTCCTGCTGCAGAACAAGCGTCTGATACTGTTCACATGCATAACTGGATTATAACCAAAAGACAGTTTTCCGACTCACTTTCACATCTTTGGCCAGATCTACACCACCGCTGTCACTCTTGAGAACAGTTTCAGCAACTCTGTCAGCGTGTCCAGTCAATAATTCCATGAGGTCATCGCTGGTGAAAGGTGTTGGTCCTCCTCCTGCACCTACTTCTTCATCTGAAACCAGTCAAATCAGTATGAGAATCTAGTAAGACTCGATAGACTGTGCTATTCTTAGAGAATTTCACACAGTGATGAGAAGTTAACCAATTGAACAGGGTCAGCAATAACTTCGGTTCTTCCTAAAAACAATATTCCGAAGAACACTCGATATAATTAATGTAATGAACTATAATAAGTGCAAACAGATTAATTCGCCAACAAGAACAAATACATAAGGCACAAAGAGGCATCATAAAGAAATTATTTTCTTTTATCGATTGCTCAATGATCCCAATAGCAATTGATCATAAGATTCTAGATTCGTATTTCGAGAAGACTTCGTTCTTCCACGATAATTGCTTTCCATAGTATCAGATGTCTACATAATCGCACACATGTGGAATATTCGCTATACATTCACAGAAAAAACTGCAGCATATTTTGAATAACAGGACGAATCATTCTGCGTGGTTTAATGCTCCTTCACAGCAAAATTCTGTAATAATTGCGATTATCTGACTGCATATTCTGAAAGAACTATAAATGCTAGGTAGAATGACATATTCAGTTGAGAACATCGTTGGACGTCGGATGATAAATAGAAGTGAAAATGCTCTTCGACGTTTGTAAATGTCGAAGAGCATTTTCACTTCGACATGTTCAGTTATCAGAAAATACTGAAATTTTGCCGTTGAATGTGCGGCGAATGTTCCATGCATGGCATTTAACACTCATGTGCTATTACTTAACAATTATGGATTACGATCAGCTACAGCTGTTTATCTGTGATGTTTATCATTAGATGATAGTTATCATTAACGCTCCACTCAGTCCTCGACAATACGAGCCGGGTGGCGAATGCTTGGGTGTACTTATGCTTTAGATCCATTTTTAGCAATAAATCTGCACATACATGTACACATATTAGCAGCCAATAAATTTCTACTATTGAGAAGCCGCGACTTTTGCCAAATGAGGCCTACTTTACTATTCAAACAATCATATTCAGTTACTGCGGAATGATGACGGCACAACACAGCATATTTTCAAAGCACTGATGAGTTGAATATTCCATCCTCCTTCGAGAGAAAGGACAGGGTAATATTCAATTATTTATAAAATGCATGTCGAATAAGTGAGCACAAAAGTTGAGTCAATCACAGGAAAAACGTTATTTTGGGATCGGGATGGTCAGTCAAAGTAAGTGGGGAAACGGAAACAAACAATTTTGTTAACTTGAGTGTGCACGGCAAGTTGGTACCTTGTCCGACGCCTGTAATGTTCAGAGGAAATGGTGGAGCATTTCCAATTGGTGGAACTACGCCATAATTTCCCCATTCTCCAACTGCTGGCATAAGTTCAGGAGGTTGATCAGGGATATTCCCATGTTGTTCAGACAATGGCAGTTGGAGGAATGGAGCATTAATTTCCGGTCCAGGAAACATCATTGGCTGCTGAATTCCTGAGACGTCAGCAGATGGCTGCACAGGAAACATCATTAGCTGTTGAATTCCTGAGACGTCAGTGGATATCTGCATAGGGAACATCATTGGCTGCTGATTTCCTGAGACGTCATTGGATGGCTGCATAGGGAACATCATTGGCTGTTGAATTCCTGAGACGTCAGTGAATGGCTGCATGGGAAACATCATTGGCTGTTGAATTCCTGAGACGTCCGTGGATGGCTGCATAGGGAACATCATTGGCTGTTGAATTTCTGAGACGTCAGCGGATGGTTGCATGGGAAACATCATTGGCTGTTGAATCCCTGAGACGTCAGCGGGTGGTTGCATGGGAAACATCATTGGCTGTTGAATTCCAGCGGTAGAAATGGCAGATTGATGAATTTCTCCTGCATAAATTCCTTGTTGTTGGTCTACTGGTAAAGACTGACGAATGTCTGTGATATCAATCCCTGGTTGAGTGGGATACAACACATGCTGCGGAGCATTGGCAGATGTTTCAGGTTGTACTGGATGCGTCATATGATTATCTGATGAGATCTGTTGTGTTCCTGGTTCTAAAGGCAAAATAGACTGTGGAGCTTTATAAGCAGATATTCCTGACTGCACTGACGTCATTGATTGTTGCACTCCTGATTGTGTTGGCATCATCATCATGGGCTGTTGCGCTACGGACTGGGCTGGCATCATCATTGGTTGCTGTACTCCTGGCTGTGCAGACATCATCATTGGTTGCTGTACTCCTGGTTGTGCAGGAATCGTCATGGGTTGTTGCGCTACGAACTGGCCTGGCATCATTATTGGTTGCTGTATTCCTGACTGTGTTGGAATCATCATGGGTTGTTGTGTTCCAGGTTGTGTAGGAATCGTCACGGGTTGTTGTGCTCCAGGCTGTGCAGACATCGTCATGGGTTGTTGTGCTCCAGGCTGTGCAGACATCGTCATGGGTTGTTGTGTTCCAGGCTGTGCAGACATCATCATGGGTTGTTGTGCTCCAGGCTGTGCAGACATCATCATGGGTTGTTGTGCTCCAGGTTGTGCAGGAATCGTCATGGGTTGTTGTGCTCCAAGCTGTGCAGACATCATTATGGGTTGTTGTACTCCAGGCTGTGCAGACATCATCATGGGCTGTTGTGATCCTGGTTGTGCAGGAATCGTCATGGGTTGTTGTGTTCCAGGCTGTGCAGACATCATCATGGGCTGTTGTGTTCCAGGCTGTGCAGACATCATCATGGGCTGTTGTGCTCCTGGTTGTGCAGACATCATCATGGGCTGTTGTGATCCTGGTTGTGCAGACATCATCATGGGCTGTTGTGATCCTGGCTGTGCAGGAATCGCCATGGGTTGCAGTGTTCCTGGTTGTGCAGACATCATCACGGGTTGTTGTGTTCCTGGCTGTGCTGGAATCATCATGTGCTGCTGTGTTCCTGGCTGTGAAGGCAACAATATCGATTGGCTGGCGTCTGACTGTGCTTGAACCATCATCGGCTGCTGTGTCCCTGGCTGTACTATGCGTGGCTGATCTTTTGGCGAAGCATCCTTTGCTGAATCAGCCTGACCAGGTTGTGACTCTCCCACAGGTGCTTTTCCAACTCCCAACTGTGCCCTTTGAGCTTGATGCTGATAGTTAATTTGCTGAATATACCGTTGTTGTTGAAGTATAGCATGCTGCTGCATCTGTTTTGCATAAGTCTCCACTGCGCGTATTTGTTCCTGTAGTTTCTTATCTTGCTCTCGCTTTTCATCAACATCAATTTCTCCAGAAACTTCCTCTGAAGTAGCCTCCTGCTGTTTAGCGCGCAACTGTTGGAGATGCCGCTGAGCAAGTTGCAGCTGTTGCTGCTGATGGAGTTGTTGCGCCTGATATTGTTGCCATAATCTCTTCTCCATCTCCACATGGGCTGCAGAAGAATCTGTCCTTTCTGCTTTAGTCTGATCAGCATCATCTTTTGATAGGTCCGTTGCACTTTCCTTTTGTGGCAGTTTTGAATTCTCTTGCTGAACTACCTGATTCAGTCGATGCGCCTCTAGTTGTTGTTTGTGCAAAGTAACGGCTTGTTGGGCACGCCATAAAATCACCTTTTCCTGCTGAGGGATCGGAAGTCCTGAAATCTGTTCTGGGCGCATTGGGGTCTGTGCCATGACTAAGACCAATTGTATAGGAAGACCGAACATGTTAGCAATTCCCTGAATTACATTGGTGGGCAGAGATGATTGATTTTCAATGGTTGGCGTGGCGGGAGGAGTTTCCTTTCTTTTGGAAGGTTCTAAAGAAAAGTTGAAAGATTTTGGAGTCAATAATAACCTCAGAAAGTTTCATTCTAATTAATGGCTCAATATTCATGATTCTATCTAATATTTAAGTGCGAAATTTTCCAATTGTATCACATCGACCATTATTTTGACTGGATCTCAACTCTAATAGCCTACAGTATACAATAATCGTGGTCAATAATGACAATGTTTGAAATCAAAGTACACTTATCGCAAACATACATTATACAACAAGACAGAAATATTATTTTGAAGATGAAAATTAGGGCCGCATCCACTTTCATAAATATATATTGATACAGACACGACATATTTCGCCAATTTTTAATCTGGTGTCACGCTTGAATGAATTTAGTGACAAAGGCAGTTACGGAAATGACAAATATTCAAGAATTAACAACTTATATGACATAGAAATCAATAGATATCCTGCGATAAAGAGAGAAATGATAAGTAGATACTTAAAAAAAATTTGCATAAGTAGTAAGTGACAAAAAGAAAATTCTCACCGAAGAAAAATGTTGCAGAGCAAATGTTACTTTGATACAATATGACATGATCATTTTGAAGCTTTTTACAGTGCCATCCTATTCTCAAGAATAGCTTCAATTAGCAAGTTTTTGAGAAAGACATATTTCGCAGCACTCATTCGTTGTTATTTTAGAAAATTTCAAAAAGCTTGCTCTTCTTATTTAATCATTCTATGTCACTCGTGCATTAGCTTTATTTACATTCATTTTCAGCTCGTTGTACATGCTGATTTCCACGTATTCATTATTTTGAACTCTAAACTTTTTCAACTGCGAATGAAACTTCAACAGAAACTATCAGAAACCGCCTTTCTAAAACAGATTTCAAAAATAATTTATATTAAAATTTGAGACTACACTCGTGTCGCAATCATCGCTACATTAAACAACTTGTAGACAGATTTCGAAATACTTGCACGTGAGCCTGACATGTCATGGCAATTTCTGTGGATGCTGACAAAGATTCAACCTCAAAATTAAACAGTACATCGCAATATACAGCATTTATAATCGTATAACATCTTCTGTTGTCTCCAATGCATGATAACGCACAAGCAAAAAGATCGAAATTTCGATTCAAATTTTCTATACGTTTCTAAACAGGTGAAACAGGTTGAAGAAAAATCAACTCTTTCAAAAATCCGATATAAATTGTTTGCATCTACCACAACTGCATAATATTCAATCTACGTGTAGATATAGAAAAAGAGGAAATCTAAGTACATGAAATTTCAAATCTATGTAGTATGAGATTACATGTGTAAATAAATTGGCTATCATATTGTAAAGTACAGGAAATATGTACACATAAAATTTTCAAGGGAAAATATTACAAAGAACATCTTTCATATACACTCCTATTATCATTAGCGGATATCAATTAGTCCAAAGTAATCAAAAAATGTCCTTCAGAATCAATGGATATTAATTACACGATCAAAGTAAACACTCTATAAGAACTTCATTATCACAACACACAACAACTTATTCGTGGTATTCCAAGTCACGGAATCAAAAATCCAGCACGCGCACAAAATTACATTGCTGACATTCTAAACAAGAAAAGATTTCCGTGTCTTTCTGATTGTCGGTTGCTAGGTCTTAGAAGAAAAGAGATAAATTGTTTATCTGAAGTTGATTAGTACAGAAATTGACAAGTCTCAGCCCTATTCAGCACTTCATCCGGCTTTAAACTGTTACAAATTAATCAAACAATTAAACGATTATAGCATACAACATGTATTACTGAAATAAGATGCATTAATTAAGTTCTGAAATTCGAATTTCTAATTTTTTGATTGTATGTAATGGAAATAATTAACAAAATTACATTTTAAAGGCCGGTCTTGAGCATTCCTGCTTCAGTGTGGTCTTTAGTTGGCAGGCCTTGTGACCGAGTGAAGTCTAGTACTTGGATAGTGTTAATCAGAATTAACTTCATAATCGATAATTCATAGAACTATCTATTGAAAAATGACAGCCTTAAAATCTTTGAGACATAAATTCTCAATCGCACTCCATTGACTCAGCAAGAGCGTTTTCTTTCCATCGGAAATTGCCAGTTCCTATTGTCTGACCATCAATTATTTTCCTTTCCATTTCAAAATTGCTCGTTAAAGTAAATGACAATAACTTCCTCCATCGTTTCAAGCTGCACCTAACTACAAAACAATTACATTATCGTTCATCCTTCAGTTTAGAAAACAGTATTAGTGACTTCATAAAACGTGTCCATAAATAGATTTCAAAGATTTTCCTTGAAAAGAGGAAATGAATCGATTGTCAAATGAGGCTGTAAATTTTGCTCGAAACTGCAAGGGCCATGCTGTGATGAGGGTTGCAATATTTGGCATAAAGACTACCATTTGCATATCTCTAAAGTTGATGGTATCTATGATTTCACTAGCGAAGCTAAGGGGCACTCTTCTCGTCAACAATCCACCATAAAGCACATCTGATAAATATAATAGACTATAAATAAACATTTCTACAATGCTTATGCTAAAAGCAACGTAATGAAATGATTTCTACTTATGATATTATATTTTTCTACAAGAGGTAAGGCATACCTTCATAAAGTTTACGAATACTAAGTAGTGCTCCACTTGTAGACACCCAGTTGTCCAAAAGTTCTCTGTACTTTCCTCATGGGCGGTTCAGTGGGTGATATTCCACCAGACAGCTTAGCACTTCATCTGCATTAATTGAATAGTGTTTCAAATGAAAGACATACATGAGTCTTTAGTTTGAGTGAGTGTGTTTAAAGTCATCGCTGTTAATGTAAAATGCTGCTTAACTTTAAACACAAATGAATTTAAGAGTTTATTCTATAATTCCTTATTCCCTATATTTTATTAATTTCATACTACTTATATAGAGGTTCCAAATTGCAAGTATATAAACACAGTAATAATTTGCAAAAATTTATCCTCTTAAAAAGTGATCAAATATGTTTTAGACCACAGGAACGCAATCCGCGCAACTAACTGAATCCTTTGAAATGAAAATGTTCACTGTATGCAGACATATGGGTACTTATGGCTGAGAACCTCGATTTATTGCGCCTTGACATGCTGAGCATGATGGGTATGATCGTTAAAGCCGCCACTGGTATTTTATAACATGTAAATATCTCATGCGACTCATGCATATCAGTCATTGACGTGAGTTGCTATTCTGACTGCTAGAAAATAACGCACTTTGTGCAGGCAGACCCATGATAAAGGTACGCAGTTAATCACGGAATCTTGTCGAAAACTATGCACAATGGCAGTTTTATCATAAACTTCATGAAAGTTTTTCTGCACTAAACCACTCTTGGCATTTTTATCCAATCTAAAAATCCTATCGATTTCTATTAACTCATAACAGACATGTTAGTCGTCAGTCTGTCACTCGTACATGCAAGGTTTGCAATCCAATTATCAATAATTAGAAAAAATAATTTTTTCAAGTAAACAACAGCATTACACGAAGCAAATTAAACAGATAAAAACTTCCAAAGTCGGAGGAAGTCAATTTGATGAAATGTGAGGAAAAGAAGCAAAACAAGACTTGAATTAGAACTTCTGAAGCCTCAAACCACGAAATAGTGAGACACGAGAAGAATCCTTTTAGTACACTCCTGTTTGTGTGCAGACTACCTTCGTTCTCCACAGAATTTAGCATTTGATTCAATTGCAAATCCACGTCTTGATCTGCATCCTGGTCTTGGTAACTCCATTTGGTGAAGGATAATGTAGCGTCCATGTCTCCGGCGTGCACATTCACTCCTGGTAGGAATTAGTACGAACATTGATATATAAGAGCAATACTGTGACAATAGAGCTACCGAAAGCAGATGTTTGTAGATATGAGCATATAAGCGTACTGGTATACAGCAACTAATATTAAAAGGATGATCTCCGGTCTTTTTTCTCATTCATAAAAAATATTGAATCTATTACAAGCAAGTGTTCTGCAGCAATACATCATGATCAGGAATATAATACTCTCGACATAATCAGTAGCATGCTGCTACTGAAAATTCTGCGATAGCCTTTGAAAGATTTATCTGTCTTTGAAATGCAAATCCTTCAACTGGAGTGAAAATTGACCCAATAGTTCAGTCGGTGTTTCAAATCCATCAAGGAATGCTGTTTCAATTATTCGGTTCAAATAAAATAATAATGAATATGAATAATGAAGACACTCAAGTAGATCGAAACTATGACAGAGCTTGTAAGTGTTGTTTGAATTATTCAAATTTCAAATAGCATTACAGAGTTGTATGACATTTTTGATACGGTCTATATTCAACAATATCAGCATTAATGTCATGATAATATAACAAATACAGCATTTATCCTTATCAAATGTTGGAAAGAAAACATGCAAAGTTCTGAAAGAAAATGATTTACTAATAATCACATGAAATTCCTAAGTACAGAATACTAAACCGTCATTGCACTGATGATCAAGAACCAGACTACGAATCAATTGTAATGATACAAAAATCACCAATACTAACATATGCTGATTATTGGAGTGTTTCTTAAAATATCACATGTTCGAAGATATAGCATTTATGCATATGCAAATAGATATGAGTATTTGCATTCAAACATGAACGCAGCAAATTAAACACTTCGTTTAGCTGACTATTCATATTGACTGTTGCCTCAAACCATAAGATTTCTAGACATGTTGTACACAGTTTAATGAAACAGTCTAAACATTCATCTGGTCTAAGATTTCAAGTAGCATGAACAGTGTCATATAATGAAATGTTCATGAAAACTTGACATTATTGTCCTATATCATGTATATGCCTATATTTAGATGAATAGACGTAGCACTTAAGATCAAAACTTTAATGATACCGTTACTTCACAACGCATTGTTTTGAAAAAGTTTTGTGTTAAAGATGCTGATTCTAATGTCACAAGAATTAACACATAGACCCATTGTCTAAAAGTTAATCGTCCGTATAGCTTCAAACCGTGATCAGAAGCGACTTACTGTGATTAATCTGCTTTCAGTGTGGATATTCTCATCAAATGCTATACTGATACTCCACGGAGATGCCACTTATTATACGATGAGCATCGACATATCAACGCTATTTCATCACAGGTAAAATGGCAAGTCGTCATCAGTAAAATAGTTCAGGTTGCTCAATACTTACCAAGAGTCTGTAATCAAGATTTCTGAATCAAATTTAAAACTGACGCTTCTAATGTGTGGTGATCAGTCAAATATCATCGAATAGCATGCATACAGTAGTTCTGAAGAAATTCGTAGCATGCAACTGATTTTGGCTCTGTTCGAGTTTACCCCACAATTTCAGCTGCCATACGGCTTGACAGATGCTCGTACCTTGAAGGAATTTATGCTTTGTATAGAAGAAGGATACATAAACTTGCTCATTGTTCAATTTGCACGTTTAAACACGAATGTGTTCACATCATCGCCTTAAAAAATGTAATCAACACATTAACTTTCCATATACCTTGTGATATGTGACACACTGACCAGAAAACATTATAAATCGGTGGTTCAAATATAGAGAGCCTTCTCTACCCTTGGCTTCAAGCCTTGAACGAGTCAGACATAGGACCTATAAAATAGGAGTATTAGAAATTAAAAAGTGATGTTGGAAATTAGACAGGACTCTCTGGACAGTCAGACTGCACAATGGAAAATAGACATACAGTTTACGCTGCCCATGCTAAGCATCGAAAGGCATGACTTAAGATTGCCTTAGAAATTATAGCAATTTTGAGCATCCCAAATAGGAGTATCAGTAATACCTTATATACAAAGTAACGCGTTAGTTCTTGATTTTCGAGTATTCATACTTTGTTCATGTTATGTCAATATTTCTAATCTTCAGTATGCCATCTTCAACCATGTGAAATCAAAGTTCTTTATATCATTCATTTATAATGTGGATAACGACATGACATAGAGATCGCAAAAATTCCTATGAAAACAAAGCATAATCCAACGCAGATATGTAATGAATGAAATAATGTCCGTTTCATAAAAAGTGGATCATCCTAAAATTTGACTAAATAAAACATAAGTATGATACAGAAAGCATTTTTCATGTTATTTCATGTCCCTAATATATTTAAATGTCCTTATGTAATCTGATAAGCTATGATACACTAACGTTTCTTAAGAAGCTAATATTTTGTGGCCCTACCCTTATTGTCAATGACATTACCAATTCGTCTAGGCATTGATTCGATGATATCGTTGATTTTTGACTGATCTAACTTTCTCCACTCTCTTTTTAACAGTGACGTAAGTTGTGATGCGCCATCTGTAGGTAGCAGTGAACGACGAACGTTACGTTTTAGAATACTCCATACATTTTCTATGGGATTCAGATCAGGAGAACGAGCTGGCCAAGATAATGTCCTAAGCCCTAATTGAGACTTGCATAAGTTGACTCTACTACTCCTGTGACACATAGCATTATCATCCATAAATAACCAAGTCGATGGATCACCAAGTTGATCTGTCATTTGGCCAATGTTCATTCGTAAAACATTCACATAGCGTTCAGAATTCATGGTTCCTTGCTGTATGTGAAGTTCAGAGCGGCCATGGGTCCAAATGCCATCCCAAATCAGTAGAGTCGCACCACCTTGTTGTACCCGGGGACGATGTAAATGTCTCGGAATTTCCTGATCAGATTTTATCCATAATCTCAATCGACCATCACTATCCTTCAGACGGACTGATGTTCTAGCAAGGCTGACACTTTGCCTTTTGTGAATGCGATCTCGTTATTGTTCATTTGTGCTTTGTATTGTTTTCAACCGGTAAGAGATAGATTTCTAGCTGAAAGCAATCAGGAGTGCTGCCAACACCACCGCAACGAAGTCAGGAAGCTATGGAACATGAAGTCCAGTTAATCATATGTAGCAGTTACATTATTGTTGATGAATAATGGTGCTATACTGGCTCTGATTGACCGATTTTCTTTATTTGTGTTTTGCTTGATAGCTTTTGGCTTGTAGAACAACATATTACATAACAAAGGAAACAAATGTAATTTTATAAGAGTGAGGTATGATTTTGTGTAACATTGTTAAATGAAGATCAAATTATCTACTACTTTTTTATCTATAACAGGAAAACAACTCAATATTCATGCTTGAAATTTCCAACAATGATATTAGTAAGCACAACTGACATATCTTCCAAATTACAGAGAAATTCGTTCAAGTTTGGCGGAGTTAGACAAAGTTGAAGTTAAGGCGATGTTTAAGGGTGATCCATTTTTTATGAAACAATCTATATTCGTTAATGATGATATAGCATTACACCGCATGAAATTTTTGTTGATGGACTCTACTTTAAAATGTGAGAAAAAATGGAAAATAGCCAGTCATCTCATTCTTGAATAGACTGCCAAAAAAGGAGGATTGTATGACACCAGTATCGAGGATAATAGTATAGGGGTCGATTTCAATGCACAGAGAACATATTCTTATTACAGACATTATAAGAAATGTTCGCCAAAATTAGGCACACAGCTCACTGAACTTGCACAATATCTTGTCAAGAACAAAAGTTAATGATGAGGTTCTACTGATCAAAGCCAACATTCGTTTGCGTTGCTTAACCTTGACGCTATGAATTAGCTGACAATCATGACAATGATAAATAATTTCTAAGATATGAAGTTATGACGGTCGGCCATGCAACCGAACGCATGCAGAAGTACACGAAAGACTTGGGTTTTCTTTAACTTCTAAAGAACTTTCAAATTTCGGAGTTATTTTTCTTATTTAAAAAGATTTTAGAAATTTTAAATAGCCATTGATAACTCGACCCCTGTACATGTGATTAAAGTTTGTTAGAAGCTAGGGTTAGTAGTCTTATAGAAATGCCGTCTCTCCAGCCACAATTTGGAACTGATTGGTTATATCTTGTTAGTTTTTCAGGAAACGTAGGACTCGACTGTCAATGGTCGAAGTTAATTAGGGAACCTGAATTCCCTGCTAATGTCATCGCTATGTGATTTGGTCTACTTCTACATCTAAGTAAATGTTTTACCCTTTCTTCCCGCCAACGAAGCCAAAGAACTTTTTCTTGAAACGTCGTGCCGGCGCTTTTCTCCAATGTCTATGATCAGGGAGAATCACAAATCAAAGTAAATACAACACGAAATTTCACTGGTGACAATATAACATTAACATGGATTTTGAGGGCAATAATGTAGGATATTTGAGGGCGCGTAAGCGCCTGAGAATGTCCTACATTGTTGCCCGAAAAAAGTTATGTTAATAATATTGTGCGTAATTGAAACAAACTGGGCGGCAATGTACGAAAAAAGCAGGCAGCAATGTTATGAATACACATGTAGATATGCGCTATTTGAGATTTCAAAAATGTCTTTCACATGCATAGATAGAGATATCATAATTACAGGATACATTGTTGCCTTCCTTTTTTCCACATTGCACCATAGCTCAAATACGCACAATAAGGTTTACAATGCTTGTTGCATACATCAGATTATGAAATCAAAAACAGGTCTCGTCATTTATTGAAACATTCTTCCACACTAACTTGCAAAATAAAATGCAGGAGCGTGTGCTTTCAAAACTACTTTGAAGTACAGCGACTATATTTCGTCATTGAATTTGAGGCAGATACATCAACAATTGTGAATAACCTAGGAGGTATTTTCCACATTATGAAAAAGTGACTGACAAACAATTTAATCAAATTATTTGCCGCCATTCAACTCTGCTCCTGTTATTGTCTAGTGTCCTGTTTCTACTTCAGATGCAATTATTAAATTGAAATTCTGTTTTTTGCCTTCTCCAACTACTGCATTAATACAGTCTTATTGAATTTGCTATTAATGACTATGCATTGAAAATGTAAAAAGGGAACTTTTTTGAAGATAAATATTCCAAATAATTAAATGAAATAAACACAATTTTTAAATGTTATTTTACTTATGAGTTATGATATCACATATATAACAAAAAGTTTGAATGTAATTGCTGCTGATATTTCACGATGTGCTTTAAACTTTATCTTAGGTCAAATTTCAGGTTTCCAAAACCATCAATAGCTCCGCCACAGCCAACTATGAGAAAAAATAGCATCACCATACATGTCGTAAATCCTGATAATTGTCAAGTAAGGATTCATTTGTTTATCAATTAAAAATGATCTTTGAATAATTTGTAAAAAAGCAAAAATCTTCATCAATTGGAATTATTTTTTAAAAATCATCTCAAATTTACCGCAAAGGTCCGTACTGCATTAACACGTCGTGAATGATAATCTGTTCACATTTTATTCACTTTGTAGAGTTAACTCCCCTCTTCTACAATGAAGCAATTCTTGCAAAAATAATTAATCATCACTAAATGTTAACCATTGCATTTAAAGCTTTCACATCAAATACAACTTTGTCTTAGCTGCTATTATTTCGAATCTTCTCTAGCATCGTGTTGCTCGCAAATGCATTTTAAACAAAAATATTCCCTTTCGCCCGGCGAAATTCAATCATTAAAAAGGCAAATTATTTGAAATTCAAGTTTGTTCATAATTTTACTTGTGGATGACAGTTGGTTGATCAATGATTCATTTTTCATCGATGATGGTCTGCGCTGGAAGCTTGACAGACGGACATAAAGGGAATTCCAATACAGCAAATGAATGGAGAATGTGGCACTGGGTCACTTAACAATTTTTGCAGGTTGCCTCTTATTAAGACCATTTTGCACCACTGAATAGGAAAATTGCATCAATTTTTCTCAATCAGGTCAGGTTTTATGCTGGTTTCATTATGCTGGTTGACAAATCCTAACTTCTGATGGTTTGAAGATATTATGATCATCATTTTGACAAATCAAAGGTCGGGACACGCAAAATCTTTAGAACTTGTTAATTGCAAATAATTATATCAAAGAACCTGCATCACATTATATGAAAATACCCACACATGAGAAGCCCTGACTTAATTGAATAAGTGAAAAGTCAAATAACAGATATGCAGCTTAGTTCAGAAAGCTGACTTGACTCAGTTGATCTATCATGGTCTTTGGATTCAGCGTATCAAGAGCACCCGAAATCAAGTAAAAATATTTAGACAGTAAATTTAGTGTTCACCATTGTAGCCTTCCATCTTGCAATTTCGAATTGCGGAATACTTGAGATTTGCTCGTACCAAGCTTTCTGATAACTTGACACAATAAATGCTAATTTCCATGTTGTGATTTATACAAAAACAACAACTTAGTGGATGCCAGCACAGAAGGTTCCTTGTATCTGCTACACAGCATATCATATTAAAGAAACCGAATCTCTGCACCTTGCCACACTCCAAGGCCATGTGAAAAAATGGCTCGTATTTTAGGACCTGCTTGTTATCATCACCTACTACAGTTCAGTCTGTATGCAGTCCGACATTCAGAGCGAGTTTCTGCAGGGAACGAGGCCGATAATGAGCCTTTCACAGATTGATGTAAGCCCTACTACGAATCTGTGCGTCTGCCGAGTTCTAGTCAGTTCCTCTTCTTGTCAAACACGATCAAAGAAAAACACAAGTTAATCCAATGGGACGCAGATTGCAGCTTTTGGCAAAAATGAAATTTCTGTGTTTCTCCTATCAACAGAAAAACATTAAGTCTAAAGCCATAATTTTTGACATGGAATGTCTTCTGGTAATTTTTTATTATGGTCAAGAACATTTGTCAGTGATCCTACACACATTCAGATTTGTCAAGCATCCTTCTGTCGGCAAACACCAACATGTTGGCCCATTTAATCCATATTGAACCACATTCTCGCATACATCACCGATCAGAAGATGAAAATATCATAAACACGCACACACACACACATGACAAGAAATTACCTGAAAGACATACTATGCCAAAAATTATGGCTCTAGACTTAATGCTTTTCAGTTGATAAGAGAAAACATAGAAAATGTCATTGTTGTCAAAAGCTGTAATCTGCATCCCATTAGATCAACAAGTTTTTCATTGATCGCGTCTGACAAGAAGAGGAAATATCCAGAACTCGACAGACGCATAAATTCGTAGTAGGCATAGGTTGTACATTATTCTGCGAAAGTCTCATTTTTGGTCTCGTTCCCTGCAGAACCTCGTTCTGGCTACCGGACTGTATTTCGATACCGCCGAACTCGATAACTTTTCTATGCATGACGCCATACGGACAAGTGACAAGTTCAAGCCCTGACGACTCTCAAGGATTAGTAACTTCTAGTGAAGTTGAAGGTGCCTCTCAGGCGAGCAGACTCGAACCCTAGACCTTATGTACATGCGAACAGAAGCACGGTCCTTAACCAACTGATCTGCTCCCCCCCTCCCCGAATATCAAATCATCCAGACTTGACTGAAATAGAAAATAACGTGGCTGAACGTCTTATAAAGATGAAAATTCCCGACTGTCGCAGAGAATGCTCATTAGAGACAAGCATGTGTGATTCTGATGATTGCGTGTGACGGTTTCTAGTGCGTCGCTTCCTGAGTGAACACCGTCGCCACTTCATCTTAACGCAGCATGATTTTAACTTTATATTTGAAATCGATAATTTTCTTCAAATTTAAATCCTGCCTTTTGAATTGATGACACTTAGGACCGTTAAATCATTGTTAGATGCGCCGATTGATGGTTGAAAGCAGTCATAAAATGTTCAAACAAACACTCATCTGATTAGAAACAATTGCACGTGAAATTTGAAGACAAGCAATTCCCGGAGCCAAAAGTCAACAAGATTTACAAGCAATAAGCGTTTGATTCAACAAAGCCGAGACGTTCTTACGGGATTGTGGACGGATTGAGGTCACACCAGCGATGGACAACGCTTCATCATTTGCTGTTGATGATATATCATAAAGTAAATACAGACATTTATTGCATCACACGCAGCTTCGTACCACTAACAAAAAAGATTAAAGTCATTTGTATTTATCACGCTCATGAAGATCAACGGAACAAATATTGCAATGGCTAAACTATAAGTTTGTTTTGGCTGCAGTGACGTTGCCTGGAAAAATAAAGTACATTCACGATGAAACGTACAGTTCCTTCGTTGCCACTGTTGCGTTGTTTATCAGCATGAAGAAAATGACAAATTATCTGATTAGGATTCAATAGTACTCTATTGCAAATAATAACAAATAGATTAGCTGTGAGAATCTGTTTCGTTACATGTTCCCACGCGTTTACATATCGAGCTGTACGTATTGTGCCACTAATTAAACACTGTTGCATTGTTGGCATGTGTGGCACGAATAATTCATTGTACTTCAATGGACAGTCATATTTGTTCGAGTATTTCTCAGTGTTAACTGCTTTAGACGGGAGATAATTCATTGCGTTCAATTGTAAAAACAAGATGTTCTTCTGCTTCCTGGAGATAAGATATTTATTGCAGATAAGAAAATTAAAATAAAACCAAGAAACTGCTAAAAACACCGACCTTTCATCTCACATACTCATGGGTAGCTGGTGAACACGAGAATGAGAAAATTCAGTCATTATTTACAGCAATTGTTTTTCATCAGTTCATGTTTCCTATTCAATTCAGGCTTTGAGAAATCAATGCAGTTCGCTTCAGAAGTTCTAGTTCGTACAGGATCGGTCTCACCGTCAAGAAAATCAATGGTAAAATCAGTAATGGTCATCAAAGAATTAGAAAGATCAACAAGAACACGATTGGCGAGAGCACTAGAATCGTCGAGATGACTTATAAATTTGCGATGCTCATGATAGCGCATATGTGGTTCGACTAATCGATCTATAAGTAATCTCGACGATTCTAGTGCTCTCGCCAATCGTGTTCTTGTTGATCTTTCTAATTCTTTGATGACCATTACTGATTTTACCATTGATTTTCTTGACAGTGACACCGATCCTGTATGAACTAGAACTTCTGAAGCGAACTGCATTGAGTTCTTTAAGACTGAATTGAATAGGAAACATGAGCTGATGAAAAACAATTGCTGTAAATAATGACTAAATTTTCTCATTCTCGTGTTCACTAGCTACCCATGAGTATGTCTCTGTGAGACGAAACGTCGCGTGTTTTTAGCAGTTACTTGGTTCTATTTTATTTTTCTTATCTGCAATAAAACTCCAGGGAGCAGAAGAACGTCGTATTTCTCAGTGGAAAATATAATGACGGGCCGGTAGCAGCCAAATACCTGCATGACGGAAGCGTGTCGTCCACGCTAAGTGACGAATTGAGCATTGTTTGAAGGGGCGCAAGCTCGCCGTGCATGGGTATATTGGTTTATTCAATTGCAATTGAATTCAAATGGCTCCAATTTCATGTTTTCGGAACAAGGATTCGAACGCTAAACCTCTTCTCCGTTTCCTTTCCCTGCTTCTGTATAGGAGCAGTGAATCGGGTTTTTTTGGTCCACTAGCGACTCAATAGGAAACGTAGGCAACGTACAGCAAGCGGGCGATCTAAAGTGGCGACAATGCAATCGCCGACGGGTGACGACGCTTCATTGTCGGGCCGGTATACATACGACGAGACACGGTCTTCAGCAGGCCATCTCGGATCAATGTTGCCGGCCTGTTGTGAACGGATTGTAATTGACCGGGATAAGGGATCTCAAATTTGGAATTCTTAAAATTCGGTCGATCAAGTTGCTTCCATGCAATCAGACTTTTCGTTAGAGAAATCAAAAGATGGTGATAGTAAAAACAAGTTGTTTTGCTCCCTGGATTTTATTGCAGGATGGAAAAATAAGATAAAAACAAGTAATTAAAACCGACTTCCTTGCTTTTACTTCATTTCCACCCTGCAATAAAAAGCAAGGAGCAGGACAACTTGTGTTTGCAATCACCATGAATAGCCTCCCGTCTGCAGTTAACATAACAAATCAAAAGATATAGACTGTTTTTTTTCGACCGCGCTATATCTCGACTGCAGACATCTGATATCCTTTGTTATGACTCGAGCCGACTGATGGACAGCATCATGTAAGATATCCATGTGATTTGCTATAAAACTTTCAGTCATAGATGGAAAAATGAGTAGAAGCTGGTAATTCAATTTGAAGCAAACACTGGTCATGGAACAACACCACACCATGAGACCCACAATACTCTATAGTATACTCTTTGCGATAATCTGTTGAATTAACCAATTCCAGTCTACCAATTTCAGTACTTCAATGCTTTTTTCAATTTTTTTCAAATTGATTGAAATCTGCAGCTTATGTACAAGGATAAAATTGGAATTCTCAATAAAAATGAAGAAATTGTCGAACAACTGAGTCAATTTCTATTGCCTTCTACGAATTCTGGTAGCACCGTTGCTTACCGTAAAACCTGTAATTGAAGGTCACCTGTAATAGAAGGCCACCTGTAATAGAAGGCCACCCTAGAGAGGAGGTTGAAAAATAGAAGGCCACCCGTGATAGAAGGCCATCCTAGCGAGGAGGTTGAAAATAGACCGCCACCCTCTAACTGAACGCTCCTACAATCTCCAATAGAGTGTTTCTCTGCTGTAGCCTACATACAGCTTATAAAGGAAGAAAACATTCATCCTCTGGGGTCCTCAGAGATGCTTTGTCTCGTCTATCAGCTTGCCAGTAACTGTGTTTCCTCTGTGGGAGCTACTGTATATTTAGAAGTACCGGTATATCTGATAGTCAATTCTCGCGTGCGCCAATGAAAGGAGCTGGCTGATACCTCTCAATGCATCTCCCTCTGAGTAATACAACAGATTGACCTCTATCTGACTACAGCTTGATCAGTTGATGAATCAAAGGTTGCAACTACACGTGATATCAAAACACGTGACCTGACTTCTCCCCATTGTTACCATCGATCCCTCATCGGTTAGTCTCGTCCAATAAGATTCATTAAAGTTCGTCCACAGGATTTATGTAGATACTGCATTAGTCATCAAAATTTTCGATCATCGCTGTAATGGATAGTACTGACTCTGACATTGAAGAATTGACTCCGTCGAAACGAAGAAACTATGACATTAAGTTCAAACTAGAAGTTGTCAAGTGTGCTCAGAATTATAATAAAGCTAAGGCTGCAAGAGACAAAAATGTGCCTCGTACCTGTGTCAAGAATTGGATCAATCAGAGAATGCAACTTGAATCTCAGTTACAACAACCTTGCTCAAGCTCATCTGATAATAGACTACATGGCGCGGGACGTCCTTTGAAGGATGGCGACTTCGATGAGAAACTCATCGCTTGGGTTCGTGAACAACGTGCGAAGAAGATTCGTGTCAGTCGCACCCTGATTCAAAACCAAGCTCTAACCTTTTCTTCCGATTCGACCTTCCGGGCAAGCAACGGTTGGTTGGTCAACTTTTTGAATCGCCATAACCTGGTTTCACGTCGCCCAACGACAACTTGTCAAAAAGAGCCTGAACATTATGCTGAGAAGATAACCAATTTTCTTGTATACGTCGAAGAAAATCGTCGAAAAACTAACTACCAATACATCTTCGCATCAGACGAGACAGCTGTCTACTTAGATAGCTCTAACAGTCTGACAGTTGAGGAAAGGGGAACCCGTCAGGTGTCTGTCAAGACCGTGGGTCATGAGAAGCTTCACGTTACAGTCATGTTGACTGCAAGGTCTGATGGATTCAAATGCCCACCATTTGTGCTATTGAAGAACAAGCGTCCGATCAAGCATATTGAGGAGAAGTTCAAAAACATTGTCTACCTCTCATGGGCCGGTCGAACCTTCTTCAACGATGAACTGACGTCGGAATATCTGAGGAAGATCCTTGGCTATTCCATGTTCGGTAAACGCCTTCTTGTGTGGGACTCCTTCAGGTGTCACATCAGTGACTCAACAAAACAACAACTCAAGAAACTGCAAATCGACACCGCAGTAATCCCCGGAGGTTGCACCAAGTACATCCAAGCACCTGATGTGTACTGGAACGTCCCGTTCAAAGCAAAGATCAGGCAATACTACGAGGACTGGATGGTATATGGTGAGAAGACGTATACCAACTCTGGTAACACACGCGCACCCTCGATGGAGGTGTATCTCGGATGGATAGTTGAGGCTTGGAAGCAGATACCAAGTGACTTGATCGAAAGATCGTTTGTTGGATGTGGACTTACCATCGCCCTGGACGGGTCAGAAGACCACAAAATTCATTGTTTTAAGCCGGAGGTCGAGATTCCGAATGGATGCGCATCTCTCCGAGAAGCACGAATTCGTGAAGCAAATAATGTCGACCTCGACAGCACTGATGAAACGAACAGCAGTGATACCGATGATGACAACTCGTTAGTTGATTTCGAGTAATAAGTGTAACACTCAGTTTGAATTCAAATCTTTTGATCACACCAAACGTAATTATTGATGTTAGTGTCAATTTTGTTAAAATTTCGTCTCTTTTTATAAATCAATTAGATTTCATCAGAGTATTTAAGCTGACTTTTACACATTGTTTTATCACGTAAATGGAGTACCTACATGTAGGAGGCCTCTTCAACTCAACGGGGTTTCAACTGATTTGAAACATTTAAAGTGGAACAATAAAATTCAAATTTTTATAGACCTAAAAATACCGAAAATTGATGGTTGTAAAATAGAAGGACACCTGTAATAGAAGGCCACCTTACCATGGAGGTTGAAAAAGAGAAGGCCATGGCCTTCAATTACAGGTTTTACGGTATCTGAATACGATCGAAGCTTTTTAGATGCAAATACATGCCAATTACATTCTTCGGAAAGTCAAAAAACAGAATTGGAAAAGTGTTTAAATAAACTTCTAGCCCAAACGCAACTGTATTTACTCCAAGTGTGCTATCAAGCACTTGACATAGTTGAGAGAAAACACTGTGGTGTTACTACAATAGATGAAGTTATGTATGAGAACCATAAAGCCATGATATGATTAATTCAATCATCTATATTGGAGTCAACTTATACAACATAACCAGATAACATCGCAACTTTAGCTATCGTCAGTTATGGGGATCAAGAATTATTATCAGTCAACTTTGTGCGTCTGGCAATTCCGGGAACTCACACGGTAAATGTTATGATTGAGCATACGAAAGCTTAACAATATTTGTTGAAGGCAAACAAATAAGTTCGCGCGTCATTGGACGTATCTCCCAAAGTTGTCATATTCAAGTAAAACCTCCCTCACTTACGGCTCCAAATCAGCGACTTTGACACAAGTGTTGGTGGGTCGGATGAAAAAATAAGATATGATAATCGTACAAGTAATGATGAGCTGTCGGGAGAAGGATCTGAAATGCTACAATTGAGCGTGGACAATGAGAGCTCACT
The DNA here is from genome assembly GCA_907163375.1 of Prostheceraeus crozeri. Lineage (NCBI taxonomy): Eukaryota > Metazoa > Platyhelminthes > Polycladida > Euryleptidae > Prostheceraeus > Prostheceraeus crozeri. The sequence goes on along the minus strand of CAJQUW010008193.1, from coordinate 160,859 downwards.
ATTAGAAGAGAAGTGAAGTTTGCGAGGAATGCGTCATCTCAACAATGTAAGTGTGAAGAGAATGATGAGATTAGAAGGATCTATCACAATGAAGCACTCCCAGGCAAGACAACTGGGCCCTAATTTAGAAATGTCTCCGCGGAAACTTCTCTGCAATTTCTCTTATTCTGATGAGTGAATGGTTTAGTGTCACTGCTCCCCATACTGGAGGCTTGGACGGTGCTGACATAGTCAGACTTTAATTTGGATCGTTGTGATCTTTTAGTCCGGATGTCCTTCATGACTGCACTTTCGGGTCTCGATTTCTGGACCAGAAGACTGTGCCACGGAGACCGCAATAGGATTACATCTGATAATAATCTTTATAATAATGATTACTGATGTAGTGACAATGACAAAACCAGAGGTGAAATACTATTCACAGAATGTCACAAATACAAGAAAATGATTATCCTGTCTCTTTTATTGACAAATACGTTTCGTGTTGAATGCTGTGTTGAGCCTGTATTTGGTACAGCTCGTAAAGAAGTAGTTTTACGCATGCCCTTGCGAGGTGATTGTGTGAGCAAGATTGTTCGTCAGCGTATCACATCAACTACTCAAAAAGTGTTTCCAGCTGCTGAGTCTGCTTTTCGCTTTGCTTGCTCTTGCATTCCTGCTAGGTCTTTGAAGGACCCCGTGGCAGCTTTCAGTCGATCATCGCTTATGTTACGTGGGGCGAACTGAGAGTGTGTATGAGTCTAGAGATGACATTTCTCAATACTGATGGTCACGGTCAGAACTAGTTTCGATGGGAAATTGACCGTAATTCAAATTCAGGTCTAAATTCTGACAAACCAGAAGATTTACAACAGAACGTACACAGCCAGTAAATTTAGATCGTGAAGACTCGAACGGTGTGAATAGCCTAGTATTTGCATTTGACGAATTTATCACTAAGAAAATTTGAGCTAAAGATTCATACTTTTCATTTGACAAGGCTGCCTGCAATCTGACTGCTGAAGTTCGTGGGCTCGCAGATAAGAACTACTTCTGCAATACGCGCGCTTGGCCAATCATACAAGCCAAAGAGAGACGAATATCTATGTCAATTTCTATCGCTTGCATAGAAATAGATTCTTTATGTGAAGTTGACAAGAATGAGAATTGACTCAAGGTCGCGGCACATCCGGGGAATTAAGTTGGGGCATGAAGAACCAATGAAAAGCGAAGAATTGCACATGTGACTGATTCTGATCCAATGATTCAGCCGTTGACAAGTGTATCCAAGTGAAAATGCGTGCTAGTTTCGTGCCGTTATTGTGAATTGCATGAGGCTTTACTTCCATTCCAGAGGTTTTATTGTCATCAATTTCTATGATCGCTTGCTACCATTACATACGCACTTATAATAGCTGCATAGAAATAAACTGTTTATCTGAAGTTGACTAGAATGGAAATTGACTCAAGGTCGCGGCACATCCGGGGGAACTAAGTTGGGGCATGAACAACCAATTAAAAGCTTCGATTTACACATGTGACTGATTCTAACCCAATCATACAGACGTTGGCAGGTGCATCTAAGTGAAAATGCGTGCGATTTATGTGCCGTTATTGTGCATTGCATGAAGCTTAATTTCCATTCTAGAGGTTTTATTGTTGTCAATTTCTATGAATAGCTGAGATAGGATTGTGTCCGCTCTAGACTAGCCCACACGCAAATGAATCTATCTCTGCGGGAATGCCGTAAATGCACATCATTCTGAGATTCCAATTAAGTTAGCAATTACCAAACTGCGATTTGTGACATTGAAAGATGCAGGTGATATTAATGTTTTAGCTTTATGTGATATTATGTTTGACAATTCAATTTCTTGCATCTCATTCATCAGAATTAGGGAAGCTATAGAGGTTATAGAGAAGACAAGTATCACAGAACTTGTAGCGAGAGTCAATAATAGTACATAGTCAGTGGGTTTTCGATATAAGCTTCTATGATATCGCCTGTGAATCATTGATTCCTCGTTCAAAATGTGAACATTCCATTGAATGAAAGATGAGACTCTAGAAAGTTACATCCGCATCAGATTTTTGGACACAAACAATCCATACACAGTTCGAACATAAGCTAATTCTTAGACAACAAAGATCTGTCGCAGTACACTGAATATCTGAAGAGAATGACAACTATTAAGCTGTCATAACTTAATTAAGTTGTATTAACTTAATAGTTGTCATTCTCTTTAGATATTCAATATACTGCGACAGATCTTTGTTGTCAATCTACAGTGTGATGTAGTCGAATGAGATGCTGATATGCTGTCTCGCTACAACATGAAGACTGGTAGCATTCTGTCGATAATAATAGGACCACAGAATTAAATAGTTTGTTTATCTGCTCCGAAGAGCGCGCAGATGAATCTAATTCTGTGAATAGGACAATAAGCTGTCGATATCACTTGGAGATGACTTCTGCCTTCACTTGCATTCCTTTTGAACCGTCAGCGTGGCCTAGTGAAGAAGGTGCGAGCTCGTCACCACCGCGGACTTCGGTTCGATTCCTACGTCGGGCGAGTGCGGTCGGGGAATCAAGGGTGTTGGTGTCTTGTATTGACTTAATGGTTGTCATTCTCTTCATATATTCAAGCTAATTCTTATTACTTCACTTCTTAAAACAAAATTTTATGACCGACTTTCTTCTCATGCTTTGCTATTCATTTACACATCACATTTCTCAAGAGCTGAAGTCTCAGCTATTACAATGACATATTAATGGTCCTATGGCACGAAATGCTACATCGAGGACATTTAATCGCTGAAATTGGACAATAGGTTGATCGTCCACAATGAATCTCGACAAGATCTCTGCTGAACAAGTTCAGGTGCGATGTAATAATCGCCATCTATTGTCTACAAAGCCTCACCAATATTTTTCACATATCGGGTCAGTGTTACGACAATCGAAGATCAGCCATTAAAATCAGATGTTTTGCATTTTCTCTCTCTAATTCACATCCAAATATTTTTCACAAACTTGATGATCTCGGAAGCAACAAGTTTGTGATGAGTTCACCAATCTCAACAGATGTGGTGTACATGTAACCACCACAAGCAAGTCGGCATTTATGGGTTATCTCCCCCAGGTTTTCGAATTTGTCTAAAATCTGCAGAAATGAATCAATCGTCACAAAACTTCGAGTACACGTACTTAAGCATATTTCCTACCTACATACAAAATTTTATGCAGATCAGACAAGTACTTCTTGGATTAGAGGCGATAACGTAAAGTGCATCGATGTAAACAGCTTGATCTGACTTCGTCTGTTCGACGCATCATTGCTACTCGTGTGTGCATTGTTCTCTCTCCCTCTTCGTCTCATCCACTGCTATTTGAAATCTTCCCACGACCATCACTTTGCCACACCTTTTTAAGAAGCACATCAATGTGAGGGATGTGGCCTGGTCATCATCGCTTCACGAGTTGTCGGGAAATGACTTTGTTGACCTCGAAGTGCTTTCTGCTCCGACGGTGATGTCAGAGCAAGTCAGATCAAGCTATCGGCATCGCTGTACTTCTGTCTTCGAGACGAAATGAGGAAGCATAGTGAGAAAGGAATGGATGTCACCATAAAACGCGGTGTCTTATTCTTGGAAGGAGTTGAAATCGATCGGGCTAATCCAATAAATCAATTAATTCATACTTGTGATTCTTCTCGTAGACCAAAACACTTACAAAATTGACGTAATGTAGCAAGAAAGATGCATTCTCCCGTGAAAGTAGACTGTAACAAAGCTTCGAAACATATTCCTCTTGGACTTCAGAATGTGCGCTCACTAGCAACTCAAGAACGTGTCAATCATATCATCTCTGAGCTCTTATCGCAGAAGATAGATTTTTTCTGTCTAACCGAAACTTGGTTGTCAGAGTCTGATGATGACATTATTATACGAAGTGTGACTCCAGTAGGTTATCGAAGTGTTTTTCATTCACGACCTGGTGGAAGAAAGGGTGGTGGGCTTGGAATTATTTTTAATGCTGTTCTTGAGAACTCAGTATGTTATTCACCTGAAGCAATGTCCTTCGAGAATCTTGTCATCAGATTTAGCGGACCTCAAAAATTTGTGCTAACTATTGCTTTGATTTATCGACCACCTAAAAGCTCTATACCTGAATTTCTTATGGAATTTGAGAATTTTCTTGAAAATACCAATAACCTAAGACATCTTGTTGTTTTAGGTGATTTCAACCTTCATATTGACTCTCTCGATTATTCTGCTAATTCTTTTTTGCGACTCATAAACCAATGTGGTCTGGTTCAACATGTTGATTTTCCAACGCATTCAGCAGGTCATACATTGGACTTGGTTATTTCTCAAACTGATGAGGATATTATTCATGATGTATGTTGTCATGACCTTGGTATTACTGATCATTCAATGATAACTGCATCTATTCATCTATTCAAACCTCACAATAGAAATGACATTTCCCTGGTAAGATCATGGAATACCTTTCACTTTGATAATTTCAGAGCAGATCTGTTAGAATCCAAAATATGTGATAGAAATCGATTACAAACCTATCATTCAGCATCATCCTTACTTGATGATTATAACTATATTTTATCCTCACTTTTGAATACATATGCACCCATCGTCCGAAAAACGAAAATGACACGTGAGCCCTCTCCTTGGTTCAACTCAGAAATCAACTCTGCTATCCGAGAAAGGCGTCGATTGGAGCGCATATGGAGAATATCTAAGAACTCTTCTGATCGAGATAAATTTGTTAGCCAGCGAAATAAAGTCAAATATGTGATAAATGCATCAAAACGTCTTTATTACTCCAATTTGTTTAACAATGACACTTGCAGTGCTTCAATGTGGAAAGGTATTAGATCTATTATGCAGACGAATAGTCAAGAAAACATTTTACCTTCTTGTGATAATGACTTTGATCTTTCTGAGAAATTTGCTGAATATTATGTTGGTAAAGTTTGTGAATTACGCGATAACCTCTATCCTACTACTTTCCCTTATGATTTGATTAATAATTCTACTGGTGTTATGTGTGATTTTTTGCCTGTTTCTATTGACGACATTCAGTGTATCCTGTATAATTTAAAACTTAAGACAAATTATCTAGATCCTATACCTGGTTGGCTCATGAAATTGCTTATTCAAGACTTGTCACCTGTATTATGTCGCATTGTTAACTTGTCGCTGTATAATGGTTCAATTCCTAAGAAAGCAAAGAGTGCAATGATTATGCCCGTCATTAAAGATCGCAAACATGACAAAGAACTTCTGCAGAATTACAGGCCTATATCATCTTTCTCCTTGGTAACGAAACTTATTGAGAAAATAGTCTTGCAGCAAATTCAATTACATTTGTAATCAAATCATTTGTATTCACCTTTTCAGTCGGCATATCGGAAAAATCACTCTACTGAGACTATTCTTACACATTTTACAAATGACCTCATTGAATCTAAAAACAATGGATACTTTACATGTGTAATTCTATTTGAGCTATTATCTGCGTTTGATTTAGTAGACTATGATATTCTTGTCCATCGTCTATTTTCATGCTTCGGTTTCAGAGATAAAACGCTATCTTTATTGAAAGACTTTTTGACAAATCGTACATTTTCTGTTCATATTAATAATGTCACCTCCGCATTACGATTGATGACATGTGCCTTGCCCCAAGGATCTGTACTTGCCCCTTGTCTTTTTTCACTGTATGCAACTCATATCAGCAGCATAATTTCTTCCAATGATTTCTCCCATCATTTATATGCTGATGATATTTGTATATATAAGCATTTTCATCAACTGGACTCTCATTCATGTTTAAGTGCACATTTACTGTGTTGCACATTTACTTGACTGGCTTAATGCAAGCCGTTTGAAACTGAATCCAAAGAAATCTGAAATTCTTATTGTAAAGCCTAAATGTTGTGGTAATATCATAGATATCGATAACAAGTTTATAGAAATTCCTGCTCAAATCACTCATTGTATCAAGTATCTTGGTGTATTTTTTGATACTGACTTATCTTTTGATAGTCATATTAATCATGTATTCAAAAGAGCTTTTCTTTTTATTCGTCATTTGTATAAAATTCGCCATTACATTAGTGAAAATGTCTGTAGAATGATTTGCTCCTCGCATGTTTTGTCAAGAATTAGTTACTGCAATTCTATTCTTAGCATTTGTCAAGCTAACAAAATTCAGCGGCTTCAACGGATCCAGAATTCTTGTGCTCGTTTGATAAAATCTCTACGTCGATTCCAACCGACCTCGACAGTAATATATAACTTGAATTGGCTTCCTATCCGGAAAAGTATACACTTCAAAATTTGTTGTTTGGTACACAAATGTGTAAATGGAAATGCGCCGATTTATTTGGATAAACTTATTTCCTACCCAAATTCTTTAATGTCTCGCTTTACCTTACGTTCCCATCAATCATCATTGCCGCACCAACCAATTGTGACCCATCGTTCCTCTAATTTTTCATTTCATGTCCTTGGACCTCGGTTGTGGAACTCCCTTCACGAAAAGTGTCGGAATGAAAGAAGATTCCATATTTTCAAGAGCTTATTGAAATTTCATCTGCTTAAATCAAACATAACTTTCTAATTTGTTGATAGATGATGTGTCATTGCTGTTATATTTCCTTGCATATCCACTTTGATTGTAACTTCGGTTACAGATGTTGTGGTTAAATAAAATAAATACTTTAAGTTATCGCTCCTAATTCAAAAAGTACTTCTCCGATTTTCCCAAATTTGGTATGTGACTAGAGAATATCCTCACTTACGTTTGTTTAAAATTTTGTGACGATTGATTGATTTCTATGGCTTTTAGACAAATTTGAAAACGTGGGGGGGGGAGATAACCCATAAATACTATCAAGTCTGCGGTGAAGAGACCAAATAATGTTCGGCATTGTAATGAGCTCTCCATATGCCTCCTAAGGAAGTACTTTACTCGCTAAGTCCCGCTCTTAAAAGATGGTCCGGCGACTTTGTGGTTACATGTGATTGTATATCGTTTAGCCCACTGCATCAGCTGATGACTCAAACCTGCCTGAAAAAGTTTTCAAAACAAATTCAATGTAGTCCGATGGGAAGCATTGTAGTGCCTTGCCTGAAGGTTTGTCCTTAGCTCATTGTGAGTGTGTTTGTGTGAAAAATACTTGTGCTAGTGACCTCATGGCCAAATAAAGCGGTGATAATGATAAATTCACTGAATATTTAGATGTTAAAATTTGTATCGCTTTGGATTACTCACGCATGTCAATGCATCATAAAGTGGACTATTTTCTTTTTACTGTGCTGTTATTAACCTTTCCGATATCCTTTTCCCTGTTAGATTGGCATTCATATATTGACGAACCAAATTTAAGGGATTTTTTTTGCTCACATTAGTTGTCGAAAAGATAAAAATTGTTGCTGATGTCGGTAGAAGTTATTTTATCAAAGACTTCCGTCGTGGAGCGACATATATCCTAGTTCAGCAGATGAGTTTGTTCCTGAAATTTCTTCATGTAAAGAAGATTCGATCATCTTGTTTATCAGGCATTACATGGTCCGCTATGTAAAGTCAACTGGACCATGCATTATGAAATTAAAAGACCTGAAATGCAAAGCTGGTTGTTTCTGTGCTGAAGAGTGTAGAATGTGAAATACCGGTGCCGAATTTTCTGCTTGAAAATTTACAAAGTTCGGTCGCTCATTGTCTCATAATAATTTCTAAATTTATGTAATTAAGCTAAATTTTTGATGTATCTAATTTGCTTGTGGAAACGATTTTCAGTCCTTCTAAGGACTAACTTATCCCTACTAAGTCTGTGTTTGAGCAGATTGTGTAGCATTGCAGTTCATTTGAAACTGCAATGGATTAACGAATTGCCCGTCTATAAGTGGCTTTATTGATTTAATCTACAGAATTCTTTACAAACACTTTCATTTTAGAATTTATTTCTTACCTGTGGGATAGCCGTAAATCTTATCTGAAATTCCTGTTTTTCCAGTAACTGTTCTTCTACCGATAATGGTTTCTGTTTCTCCATCTTCGTGACTTCTAGCAAGATCATCTGTTGAATGGAAAAAATGAAGTTATGAAAAGTTGAAATTATTGTATCAACTAATTTGAATGAATATTCTAATATCCTTTTATTATTTCAAAGGATGTGATTTGTGAATCACTTCAAGTAATTTTCCAACAGTCCCTGAACATTTCTAACACAGCAATGATATCAAATCGCATCAATTATCAACATGATCGATCGCTCTGAGGACATGATTTTTAAAAAATGCAAAACATACAAACAAAGGAATACTCTAATTTACAGAAATGACAAAAATCACGTAACCGGAAAATTAATAAATCAAGGAAACACGGATGTCGCAGGGATTTCAAGTAAGAAATCAAAAATCGATCAAGTTTCTAGTTATTGAGAGCTAACTGAAACGTACACGGAGATAAATGCAGTCTTGAAGATGCATGAATGAGAATCTTAATAGCCGGATAGCTGTAATATCCCCGTATCAAAACCTATTGCGAAAATGCCATGCTTTGCTAATGTAAACGTTCTTGGATGGGTTGATGGTTGATAATCGAATTTAGTCAAAATATCATAATATTATCGTCCATGATATCATTATCATAGTTCACGTAACTATGAAATAGGCTCATCTACATGCATTGTTTGATCTTTTTCCCGAGCTAAAAGTAAGTTCATAAAAGTTTAAGTTTCATCTAGCGATGGTATTTGACAAATACCAAAAGTATAAAATGAATGATACGAGGAAGCTCAAATATTATGAAAACACTCAAACAGTATAACATGGGCTCTTAATGTCCTTTCATGATCATGAATTGATTACTTTGTCTCAATGTTTAACCATTCATAGGTTTTGCCAAGCTTCAATAGTTTCTCTGTCAGTTTACTCGGCACTGGTCTATGTGAATCACCTACATAAGAATGCAGATGACAAATGGTGGCACTGCAGTATTTCGTAGCGCATTGCATTTTTTTGGGTTACTAAAAGTTCAATTTGGTTGATTTAACAAACTTGTTTCTTGCAGCATCCTTGAAGCCTTTTTCTATCTCCAACTTACATGTACGCATGCATGCAAACCATCAATCGAGGATTCAATGAATTGATAGAATCGAATTAACTGCGGCTACGGATAAATCTACTCACGAATCTTTGGTCTACGCCATGTAGGTCGTGTAGTCTTCCTCTCGCGAGCTGTTGGTGGAGGTTTTATAACGAAGATTTTTCGAGGCGATTTGAAGGTCAAACAGAGCTCCTTATGTATGTAATTAATAAAAATCTGTCATTGACTTAGAGAATGATTATCAGAGAGAATAGGTTAAGTACAGGCTTCATCTGCCATAAACGACACCTACAAGAAAAGTATCGCCAAATGCAGATTAACAACGACAATTGCAACTATTGATTTGAAGGGAATTCGTTCGATATTATTAAATAGCCTTTTTGTTCCATGCATTATTATTAGAAAGAAGGAAAACTTAGGTTCAGGGTGGAGTTCAACTATGGCTATTTTGCAAAACTATTAGAAGAGTTAAAACAATTTCAGTTTTAGCTAGAGAATGCAATGGACCTTTATCAATTTCAAGATAAAATTATAAGATTTGGGAGATCGAATTGATTGCAAATAATATATTCTTTGTTGTAGATAGAGCTCGATTACTATTATAAAAAAAGTAACATTTCAATTATTAATTAACTTCGCTTCAGACAAAGACGGCAAATTACAGTCGAAATGCATTGAGTTCTGTTTACAACATTGACTGTCCTATTCACAACTAACCTAGTCTGCCAACTCCTCTTCAGTATTTCGTAAAGTAATTAACTTAAAATAAAAACTTCATGCAGCATATCAAATCAGTGAAAACACGGGTTGAAAAATATCAGAGACTTTAAATAATAATATAGATCAAGGAATTTTGCTATGCCACAAAATACATTTATAAGCTATCGATTATGTTCTTGACATGAAGATAATGCAACATTCTATTAATCATGAAGATTGCCGAGTGGGCATAGAATAGAAACATGTCCTCAGACTTGAACAAATTAAGCATGAAATGTCCTTGATAGCCGTAGACGGTGAGTTCCTACTCCCCTAGATGCGAACTGCCAAACTAGCTCAAAACTTAAATTTTAATGATACTTTAAAATAGTTTAGGCAATTTCGAACTGCACTGACGAGCCTTTTGTCATTAAATTGTTCAAGTCCAAGGATATCTCTCTATTATAACATTCTATCAGTTCTGAATCAACACTTGAAATTCCAAGCAGTCTCTGAATCGATGTGGAAACCTATTGACTTATTGAAGTGGATCACCTGTTGTAGACATGAATACGCCCACTTATACTAGTGAGTACATACGCATACGGCACTCATACATCCGTTTCGTCGGTTAATGCTCAATTTAATTGCTAACACTCTACTGGCGAATCATTTACACTTGTATCACCAGGGAGATTCGGTTTCTATACATAGAATTGAAACTGATGTACGTTCTTGTATCTAACAGAAACAAAAATTATTGAAATTGAAAAAAATTGAAATATATTACGAGTACACAGTCACTGTATGTCTGAAGTTCATGATCACGGCATAAAAGGTTAAATAGGTACAGGTATGATCTATAAAATCTAAGAATTGTTAGTGCCTCTGACAAAATTAAGCATTAATTGGTATATGTTCCCAACTCAAAAGAGTTTTTCTAGAATTTTGTGTCAAATAAAACGAAATCTCTGTTATATGCAGAGAAATTCATGCAGGCCAATTAATCATCTTCGTTGGTTAGAACTTCATTGGCTACTTTGATGTTGACAGCTGTTTTCTTTTAATATGGACAAAGAGACAATAAAAATGCTACTTCCGTGTATTTTATTCAGTATTCGTTGCATTATAAAAGGCTATTTCTTTTTTTTCAAAGACTAATCATAAACATATTATCATTGGAGGAGCACAGTCCTCTCAAGTTACTTCAGGAAAGCTTTTTTATATTCTTGTGATCTAAGTAGCACAGGATTGCATCTATTCCTATAAAATCTAGTCAGTCATCTGAATGCGAGTTTGTTATGACTACAAGAAGATAAGAGACAAATTGTACACTTATCTACTTACATTTCATCCCTCGAGCATTAAAACAATATAATCAGTACTCTTACTACATTCTGCTGTGTTTTCGGCACAATATCCGCAAGTGCTGATGGATAATGATAAAGTAAATATAGGTCGGAAATAGCTATTGATTAAGTCAAGCTATCAAGGCATTGTTTCGCGCCGACGCTGTGGCCTTGTGGTAGAGTGTTCGCTCTTCGTCCGGGAGACCTTGGTTCAATCCTCGCTTGGGTCAAACCTAGGACCTTTAAAATAGGCGCACTCTGCATTCTTGCTAAACACTCAGCATGGAAGAGTGAGAATGGCATAAATAGAGCTCGGCCGCATGGGAGAAAGGCTCTATGCCTAATGTGCTTCCGAGTATAAACAAGGTTCATTTTATTAAGTCACTAAGATAATATAGACAACTCAACGCCTGAACATGTACAGGCATGAACGCATTGATCAAGAAATTTGTTATGAAAACTAAAACCGCATAATTATTCATATGCGCAACATGTTAGGTTATTGAAATTAGTAATCAGAAAGTAGAATTATATAATTCGCAAAATCACTGATGTGAAACTGAATCCTTGACTGCCTTCAAAATCAGACTTTCGGTGGAGCATTGTGATACTGTTAGTTCGGATGCCCGATGCCGACTTCCAATGACACTCTTGGGGTTCAAACTCTCGCCCAAACTATCAAAAGGCCAAGCAGTGGTCGGGCCAGAGATTTTTCCATTTTTTCGCAGCTCTGCCAAATTTTCGCAGGCCTACTAATGCGAGCATGATATTGTTTTCAATGTGCAGGTTTGTCTTAGAACTTTGATATAATGTCTACTGTCGGATTTCCACTATTGGACATCGATGGCAGCCTCTTCGCGACTTTCATTGTCCATGCCTCGATATTCGGAGATTTTATGGACTTTGCATCACTTCAAACGAACTGATTTTTAAGAATAGCTGGTATAAAATGTGTTTTTTGCAGCATCCACTTCTTTAGAATGCCTTTTCAAATTTATTTAATGTCAGGTAAGAACCGTTTCTGAAAAGTGGTGAGTGTATCATCAGTGGCCTCTTTTACTGAGCTACCGGCGACTTCTAAAACATAGCCTTAAAAGGTTCGCACTTCCGATTATTTGACACAAACATTGATGCTTTCAACAGTGTAAAACAGCCACATACTGAGCTATTGCTGCAATTTTTCTCTTTAACTGAACCTGCTGCAAGATGTAAGACACTGCGATAACCATGAAGTTTTCACTAGCCGCAAATAAAAAGAATAATACAAGTAGTTATCAAGTTTACGTACAATTTTTGTCCTGCAAATCAGCATTTGGCACATTAAATAGCATACGTCCATTTAAATGCACAAATAACAAGACTTCATTTTTTCGCAGAACCACGTCCATTTTTTCGCAGCGAGTTCATTTTCATTAACATTTTCGCAGATTTTCGCAGTGCGAAAATTTAGCAGCTGGCCCGACCACTGAGGCCAAGTACTTAACCACTGTGCCATAGAGACCACGTATATAGGCAACATACAGGTCTGCGGACATTTACCTTAGTTGTAATTGTGAAAGTGGGCTTGACTTCTTTATTATTTGTAAAATTGCTTAACCCGCTAATTTCCATAGTTTCAAATGAGTCGGTATCTATGTAACGTGATACAGGCTAAGTGAACGCAAAATTCAGCCGTTCTAGACACTCACTAGAATTTTCAATTCATCAGCTGACTCTGAAATAGCTTCTTAAATACAGTTTCAACAAAAATAAAAAGAAAATCCTTCAAACGAAAGTTGTCAATATTTGACTGAATTTACCATCATTCAAATTCGGTCAAGTATGTCGGATAGTGTGATAAGACCCACTTCATCGCCGATAATGCAATGCTGAGTGAAAGAATGAGGTGGTCTACAAACGTTTCAGTGTTTCAATGATGCAGTTATGATGTAAATCAAATACAGTACCCTCCGTTCATCGTGTTTACATGTCCTTCACATCGACCAACGTTAGAGCCGCTTACCCATCTGAGGATGTTGGACTGCAATTGGGCCTGAAGTGAGCGCTGTTCCTTCGAAAGTGATGGTCACTTTTCCCACGTGACCCGGGTGCTCCTCTTTCTCCTCTGAAATGGACATCGATGAGATAGAAACAGGAATATCAAATCATCAATTTTCAATCAAGCAGTCAATTTGCTTGGTCGGATGAAAACCGAAGTATACGGAATGATTGTGTAACGACACGGAATAGGATAAGTGGCCATCTAAACCATGCCTGTGACAGAGCAATGTTCGTGAATCTGCGACCTTGTTTAACACGAGCTATGCTAAAATCTCGATTATTTTCCATAAAATCAAAATTTTAAACGCCAATTGTCGGCGTAGTTAGCTAAGTCTGAAGTTGCGATTGCCATAATTGGAAAGCCCTTGATCTTTTCATTCATTTGATTACAAATGTTGAACGCTTCAGATCTTTATTCCACAGGTTCAGCTGGGTCTTATTATTGGTTAAGTTACTTTAAAATTAAAGAGATCCTCTTCGATATACAGGGTGTTTATAAAGTCGCTACCCGATTTCATTTCATTTTTACCACGAAACCGAATATCGAATAGCTAAGTTTGCTAGTCACGTATTATGATGGAGACCTAAAGTTTTATGGACAACAGTAATTATTAGACATTTTGTTATTTTTCATGACTTCTGAAGCGTAATAGTAATGGTATATATTCCCATCTCTATGTTATGAAATTTCATTATTATTTATGAGTTTTGAAGCGTCAAAAGTAATGTAATGAGTTAAAGGATTACCAGTTTTACTCCCATTGTTTTGTGCTGAATGAATGAATGAACAATTTCATACAACTAGTGTAGAACACAATCGATCAACATTTAAAATCATAGATATCTGATATTTGAATTACTGTTTCTATTGACTACTTTCAATTGATCGCGGTATCTGTCGAAAACTGTAACACTAGGAGTCTGTTAGGCATATTGTCCAGTTTCTTGCTTGCATTATGTTGACAGTTGAAGAGCGCATCAGAATTGTGATACTGATGGCAAAACTAGAGTCCGTTACGTCAGTTGAACGCCATTTGAAGAAAGAAGGGGCAATGAATATTCCTACTCACAAAAGCATGCGATCCATTTTCACTAAGTTTCTGGAAACTGGTTCAGTTTTGGACGCTCCTCGTTCCGGCAGACCTTCCATTGAAGAAGAGAAGGTCGAAGAAATCAGCAATCTTTTTGATGAAAATCCTTCCACATCACTTCGACAAGCCGCCGCCATAACACAAACTCCTGTCAGCACCTTACGGAAAACTCTGCGAGAACAGTTGGAAATGAAAGTTTTCAAAATTTCTTTCTGTCACCAGCTCTTCGCTGACGACAAATCGGCGCGAGTGAATATGTGTAATGAATTTCAACATCGCATTGCTACTGATCATAACTTTATAACCAGACTTTGCTTTTCCGACGAGGCAACATTTCATATTTCTGGACGAGTGAATAAACACAATTGTGTGGTATGGGGAACACAGAATCCTCATGCAATTCAAGAAGTTCCCATAAAGTCTCCAGGAATCACAGTGTGGTGTGCAATGTTCTGCGATGAAATCATAGGTCCTTACTTCTTTGAATCGACAGTCACTTCAAAAACATACAAAGCGATGCTTCAAGACTATTTCATTCCTCAACTAAAGAGGCGAAGAAAGCTTTCAACTACGATTTTCCAGCAAGACGGCGCCCCTCCGCATTGGTCCCTAGAAGTTCCTGCTCTTTTGAACAAGAATTTTCCCGGAAGATGGATCGGTAGGGATGGCCCATTCCGTTGGGCTCCTCGAAGTCCGGACTTGTCATCTCTGGACTTCTACCTCTGGGGCTTCCTCAAAGATCGCGTGTACGGCAGGAGACCTACCTCTTTGAGACAACTTCGAACCTTCATCGAAGAAGTTGCAGCGATCTCTCGGGACAACTTGTCTTCATCCTTTCAAAATTTTGAACGACGTCTTCAGCTGTGTCTACGTGAAGAAGGAGGTCATTTTGAGCAGTACCTATAGATTATTTTTATCTTATGATTAGTCTATGTAATAAATGAAGTTTCAAGCATTTGTTTTTTACAGTTGGTTATAAATTAGATAAACAAATTTCATAACATAGAGATGGGAATATATACCACTACTATTTACGCTTCAGAAGTCATGAAAAATAACAAAATGTCTAATAATTACTGTTGTCCATAAAACTTTAGGTCTCCATCATAATACGTGACTAGCAAACTTAGCTATTCGATATTCGGTTTCGTGGTAGAAATGAAATGAAATCGGGTAGTGACTTTATAAACACCCGGTACATTATTTTAAGGGACATTTACAAATATAATTACAATGCATTTGTAAGGCAACTGCCGATTAATTCCAAAGATGGATTGTGATGAGACCTATCAAATTGCTTGTTCCATGTCGCGAGCATGAACTCTCCCTTATCGGAAGAGTTTTGGCATCGGAAAATTTTACACAAATTTGAATCTGGGAAGTCGCAAGTATCTCAAAATGGGCTGTCCTGATAAAGCGGAGAGCGCTGCATTATCAATGAAAGTAGACGCGCGGAGTAACCGAACAACAAAACTAGAAACTGTTATCAATTGGAGCACAAAACCGATCTATCCCATTATCTTTACGCCCATTAAAACTTCTAATTTTTGCTCATTCCGTGATGAGCGACACAGCTAAGTCTCAGCTTCTTCTTCAAGCCTTTAGAAAGCTAATAGACGATCCCTTGTGCTGAGCCCGCGTATTAAGAAATATCTAAATGTTGATAGACACTAAAGAATTAGGTGCAAAAATACTGTATGAGAATCTCTTTATAACAGTCGTTTACAATAAACGTAAAAATCCACTAATCAGCATCAAATCAACCGAAGATGTTGCCGATCAACATTTAGCCATATTAACAACTACTATCTTTTCATCTATTAACACTCGATTTTATGCTGCCACAGGATTTTTCTCTAGTGTAATAATGGGCAAGATCAACCTGAAATCGCAATTCAATAAATTACTTCACCACCTTCACAACCTCAACAAATAGTCGCAGCTGTATATCCGGCATTTATTATAAAATATAAGCATTATTCAGAAGCATATCTCAATTGTAACAAGAATTTGTTTCCACACACACGTTTGTGATCGAATTATGTGGGATTCTCTACGTTTGTTTGCTACTTACACCATATGTGGTATCATGTTAGTACAAAATAAGGATCTTTTACGACTACACTTTGTGCTGGCATACTTCAAGTGCACACAGATTCTTGAAAGCTTGCAATCTAAGTGATTTGTTATTCATCATGGTCAGACAGTGGACAAGCTTCTAAGTGTACATATGAATGTTCGTGAATGGATGCTTGACTTGAGGATCAGGTGGAGTGAATTATGAATTGTAGTGTGAAAAGTGACACTGCTTCAGGTGCTGACTTATTACACTATTCACTTACCTGAATTCTGACTACCTGAATGTTGACAGCCTGTATTCTGACGAGAACGTTCCACAAAATCCATAATATAGTAATCTTCTGATGAACTGCTTCTTTCGTCTGTAGGAAATTTAGGTTCGACGTATTTACGGTAAAAATAACTCTGACTACCCTTATTTGCCTTTCATTGATGAAAGAAATTCATTGGCAATGTTGCAAAGATGCATCACTTAAAAGCGCATTTCAATCAAGGAAGTTATTCGTTTTCTACACATGGTCACGTTTGTTCTCTGCGTGTGTTGAACAAGTGATGGGTGTGGAAATGCTAAAGGAGATGAATACAGGAGTGAGGTATGTGGGCAAGAGTGAACGATATTTGACCACATGACAAGAAGCATCTACTGAAATGGCTACTATCGTCAAGACCGAAGTCAAGGAATCCACCCTACCCAATCTGCCATCACAAGATCCAGATGCCCAAAAACGTTAAAGTATTCCCTGAGTCTGATAATGGATCTATGGTACTTTGAACAAGCGCCTTGAGGCATTTAAAAAAATTACATTGTGTCGAAGCCGCATTTGAAGACAGCTCTATGTTTTCAAAGGGATTGTTCTTTGCAACCTTTATCAAGAAATTTTTATTCATTCTATTTATATATTTTACTTATATGCGGCTTTACTTTGACCTATTTATCAGTAGTGATTCCCATCGTCCATCTCTGCGTGTCATTCATACTCAAAGGGCATGACGCAATCATCTATGTGACATTGAACCGATTAATTATTTTTAGCACTTTCACACCCATCACTTGCTGTACATGCGTAATGCGGGTGGCCATATGAAGGAAGCATCTGACACTTTGGTTTTTTCTAATACATATCGTCGCTGTCGCACAAATACCTGACATGTGAAAATTCCGAACAAAGCATTTTTCTTAAGAAACAGTTGCAACTATGCACCTTGTGACGCTATTAGAAAAATCAATTTTGTGCATATTTATCGACTAATAATCACAATAGGATGGCTAACATACATGCAATTCAACGGATCTCTCAATCAGTTTTCATTGACTTTTGCAAAATTTTAGAAAATGTGCCTGTCAGGTGTTATAGCAAGGTGCCGCATGTCAAGCATTATTACGCAACGACGATATTCAAATATCGCTTCAATTCATGGATTATTTCAGTAATCAACAAACAATAATCACATATGAGCAAGTTCGCTGCAAAGCACACGTCACGTTGAAACAGTTATGATACTTTCATGATAATGGTCCGTCGCCCAACTTGGTGTACCTGTAGGTCTACACAAGACTGGTCATTACGTAAATGAAGCTTAATGTTCTCAAAGAAGAATATATGATATAATAACTTTCAGATGGATTTCAGTGTTTTCTACATATTTATGATCATTTCATAGACCATAGCCCGCACGAGTTCCGAGTTCAGCAAATAATTTCTGACAGTGTCCGAGTTCTGGCAGATAACTTCAAATATCGCCGGAGTTCTGGCAAATAACTTCAAATGGCGCCCGAGTCCAAGAGAAGATTACCAACAGCGTCAGAGCCTGTCTCTCATGCACTATCAAAAAGTTTCATTGTCTTGACTAGAACAAGGACAGCTTCCTGATTTCAGTTGAAACAGCATCCATAAAATCAAAGTGGCAACTGTGATATCAAAAATGGAAACGTCTCACGGCCGTTTCATCTAATTCCTTCTGTTTCCTTACTGTTGGTTAGATAGAGATTTAAGTTTTGATACAATTTATGAAAACTTCTCCCACTAAATGTCCTTTTCCCAATGGAATCACCTGAACTAAACAGTAGCAAACCACGATATTCAAAAGTTAGTTCTATAGTGGACTTCATCTTTGAAAAATTCAGATAGACAGCTCTTCTCTGTTGATATGATATTCCAGTGTTACACATTCTGGACAAAATAGCTTCGAGAGAGGAGGGAGAGAAGAGGCATTGTTTCTAGTGTACTTCGGTAGGAAGTTGAATTTTGAAGTTGAGGAACGGGAGTAGTTATCGCTTTTGTTCCACATTGATGAGCCAGTCAACCTTAACTCCCCGTGCAATCATTATCTTCATTCAAGGCGGCTGAACAGCACTCGCGTGTAAAATCATCCTCTCCTGATGTTTGTTGGATGACAGCTATACGGGACGATGATTTTGGACTTAGAAACCAAACAATGCATTAAACTTTCCCTTTAATTGTTCAAACTTGCCGAAGTCATTGCATAAGAATATTGGCTAAGCAGAAATTCCATCGACATCGCAGCAATTATTTGTCAGAGACTTAAGTTAGACAATGAAAGTTGATTGATAGAAGTCATCTGTTTAACAGTGAATAATTAATAAATTCTTCTAGTTAATGAATGGTTGAGGATCAATTGCCATTTTCTGCAGGAATTTGAATCCTTAAAATCTGCTCACATCGTCACATCTGTCGTTCGGTTATAGGCAAAAGCATACAGTCATGATGACATGTAGGGGAATCACTGTGAATACTGATGGTGAGCAGAATTCGAAATATAACAACCTCATTCTCCTTGCATCATCTCAAAGCGTTTCAATAACTCAATGCGTGTTTGACAGGTTCTGGCCGACACCTGAACTGACAGGATGACTGCATGAAATTCTTGAAAAATAATCGCGTACATTCGTGTGTGTATTCTATTAAAATTCGTGTATCCTCGCGTTTCAACGGAAGTGTATAATATCAACATGGTTACATAAGAGCAGCATAAAGCTGGTATCTGCGACAATTCGTTAGAAGGAAGCCAGGAAAGAGTTGTCGATAAATATTCATCTACAAAAGCTGTTGAGCGTAAGGTGAAACAAAAAAAACAAAATGTAGTCATTGTCTTATCAGAGAAAGCTCGATATTTCTTCTTTTTCCACCTCTTGTATACAATAACAAAACTATTATCATATTTTTCATGACACGCATCATTTATTGTTTTTTTATTGTCATAGGATATACGTATATTAGTCAGTAAGAAACAAAGATTTATTAGTTATGTAATTTTCTTTGGACGCATCCTAAGTTTCATTCACGTTTCGGAAGACCAAGTACATGGATATCCCAAAAGTGATTCTCGAATGAGCTAGAAACTGCAGCTCATCAAATTTAAAAGATGTAAAAGGACTTTCATTGCACGAAGGGAAAATATTCAACTGAAATCCTACAACATTATTTTCATTTACTACGTGTTATCACTCCTTATGATTTGATTCGATTAGAATATTCGGTGTTCGGCTGTTCTCTTAAGTTTACGTTTACTTCTACGGTTACTTGAGTTTTACTGTTTATTGCTTTCCCGATTAATGCCGCTGTATTTAAATTTAAATTGCATCACGTTACACTGTACATTTCCTTCCATTTCTTATTTTAAAATTGCATTCTGTAGGGACAATTGAAAGCGACTTTGAAATATCCGTCCTGAAAAAAGAAAGCAATAACAACTACCCTGAAAAGTAGATCACATTTATTGTGTTGTTTAGAGTTTACCCATGCATATTTCACCTTTTCATGAAATCAAAAAATATTCTTGTACAATAAAATCTTCAAAGTACAGCTTATGCTTCTTTCAACTGCTTGCTGCGCTTGAATTTCATCCACCATGCGTAAAATCTGAGTATAATCGTGTTATATTCGTGCATAAACACGAATTTCGTGCATATGCAGCCACCCTGACTGAATACATGATAGTAGAATGTTTGAGGATGTTAGACTTGGGAGGATTCAATGGTTCGTAGCAGAGGCATTGGAGAAAGTGCTAGTTGAAGTTTATTCTAGCCTTAGGTAAACTTGCATGCGCGCTTGTATACTTAATAGATGATGTGCATTAATATATTGACTTTCCGAAAACATTCTTCACGTCTCCAAAACTACACTGTAAACGTAACATTTCACTATCGTGAACTTATCGAATTGCAGGATAACATTGTTCTATATGAGTTTCTAGGACAAATTTGATCGCACTACTTACCCGGTCTTGGACTAAGTGGTCGCAAGCGTGCAGGTGTTTTCCTCATTCGACTAGGAATGCGAGGCTGAAGATGTGGCGTAAATTGGGGCACCATGAAACCCAGGGTTGCCACTGCAGGACCGCTGTCTGTGAGGGAAGAACGTCATCATGACAACAATTTTATGGACGATGCAATTAATAAAGTAAACAAAATCAAATATCCGCAACCAGAGTTGTAAATAGCAAGTATCCTTCTTCTGATTGATAAACCTTAACATCAACAGAATTCATCATGGATGTGGTTTAAATGTCAGCTTCCGTGGGTTTTGACATTGTCGACATAGACCTCTCCTAAACCGTCTGGTGCGGATTCTCCGCGTGCAGTTCCTGGGTACTGAACAGAATAGGACCGACGTTCCCCTGCGTGTCGTAAGAAGCGACTAAAAGGGGCCTTTTACCACTGCAGCTCTGGTGTTGGCAATTTGATGTCTTATTCTTATTGCCTTTCCTCAGTGTCTATACTAAGTTGACGTTACGGGGATCCTGACAGCCGAATCTTAGCTGCTGGTATATGTAACAAAGCTGTTTGAGCTTTCTCCCCTGTGGCATATCTGGCTATGCCTCTTCCAAAGGCCCTCTTTGCCGCCCCTCTTTGGGGGTAAGGTGTAGGGTGGGACCATTGGGGTTGCTGCCTACCCTGGTCAATGCTGTTCACCCTGTGTGAATAGCTTTGTCTTCGATATGGTTGCACCCCTGCGGTATCGGAATTGCCATCTCTTCCCCGGGGAATTCCTCGCCAGCAGTAGGCCTAGGCATTTATTTGCTTACTGGGTGTGCCGCTTCATATTTTCTTGACGAAGCTTCCTATCCGCTGGACGGAGCCGAGTAAAGCAACAAAAACAATCTTTCCTGAAGAATCTGGTGCCCATGCCTTTGCTACCGATTTCGCATACTGAGACATAATTCATATTATTCCGAAAATCAGACTTTCCGTCAAGAGTTTGTCTCCGCAGTGACGGCCTTCAAAAATCACCACATGAAGTTGGAATCTGACACAGATACCAAACGAACGCATTTGTGTGTCTGATTTCAATGTTCTTTCAAAAGGGTTCTATGTTATCCTCTTTAACCCTCCAGGCGGTGGGCCCTTCAGCCACCTTCCAGGCGGTGGGGGGGCATATTTATGCCCCCCCCCCAGGATATCCTAAACTAAATGTGCGAATTTTATGAAATGCTGGCCCTTACACATTTCGGACATGCTAAATTCAGTAGTGCCATTTGCATTACTTAATTTGACTGTCTTCATGCTATAAATAGCATTTCAAAATTTGAAAATGCGTTTTCTTTTCAGAAAAATTTTTTTTTATGTTTTTAGCGAAATTTTATCATCAGATTATCGCAAAAATTGACTCAAACATGTTTCAAGTTCTCTGAATACAATGGTGGTTTTCGCATTGTAATAATCTCACAAAAAAATCTTTTATAGTGTTTAGAACGCATTTTTTCTACAAATTTTGAAAACAGTATTCCATATATTTATTTTCAAATAGCACATATACATGCCTACATGTAGAAAATACATTGCCTACATGTAGAAAATACATAACATATACATGTGAATATATTTTCAATACATAACAGTAATAAAAAAGATGTAAAAACTAATATTACTATATAAAGTACTTACAATATCATTGTAAGTAGTATATGCAGCTTATTTTCAAATTTGAATTGGTAAACCGTGATAAGCATAAAGTTATTTATAGTCAAATAAGTTATTCTATACGTAATGAGTGATTCCAAGCAATAACAATTCATTCATAGACAAAATTTCTGAAGAATTTCACTGATTTGATAAAATTTCGAAAGTGCTTTTGAATAAAGATCATGTAAAGGTCGTTCCTGTGATCCAATTTTAATAATTTTACAGGAAATTGTCAAAAATACACAAAAAATAAGCTACTGAAAATTTCAGAATCATACGTTTCATATTTCATGAATTAGATCGAAAAATACAAAGGGGGGGCATAAATATGCCCCCCCCCACCGCCTGGAGGGTTAACGTACAATTGAAATGACTCAATCAAGAAGTCATTGATTCTGCGTGACGGAGAACACTTACGTTGATGGGAAGCCAAGGTGATCTCCGACTCCAATTCCTTCTCATCTGTGTCGTCTTCGCCATCATCCATTGACAGATTGACAATCGGCACTTCCTGACGTCCGCGATCCTCCTCAGTCACTTCATTGATCGGCATAGAAACCATGGCGAGCTCTGAAGGGGGAAAAATAAGATATCATGGCAGGCAGTGGCATCTATCCCTCAACTCCTTCATTCATTCACTCTCTGTCTATTAAATACATTTTATTACCGGCGCCGTGGCCTTGTGGTAGAGTTCGCTCTTCGTCCGGGAGACCTTGGTTCAAGCCTTGGTCGGGCCAAACCCCAGACTTTAAAGAATAGGTAAACTCTGCATTGTTTCTAAACACTCAGCACTGAAAGAATGAGAGTGGGACAAATGACAACTCGGCCACATGGAAGAAGGGCTCCGTGCCTAATGTGTTTCCTAGTATAAGCAAGGTTCACATTCATCTGTATTTGTTACTTTTACGTCCGATATAGTTATGTACTTGATTTATGTGATAATTTTAATCTTTTGATGATGAAAGTTCATCTATGCACGCGTGTCCCTTCACATGTGAATAAGGTATTTGCTGTTTACTTTTTATTACAGTGATGTAAATGGCTCAACAACTGATCAAGATAGATGGTGTGCCATGTATGCCCAGCAATGGATTGTGACTAAAATACGCATGTTAGAATAACTTCCACAAATAAGATCAATTTAAGCACGAAATTCCCTGACAGCCGTATAGACGTTGTCATTCGTCCCCTGCCACTCTGCAAAACTTATTCAAAATACATTTGCCTTATAATTAACATTTGCACAAACAATACGAGAAAAGCATACCTTGTCGACCGATCTACTGCATTCTAATCAAAGCCAGATGTGATATGTATGGAAAAATGAATGAAACGTTTCGGATTCAAGGAAAATAAAATGAACTTTCTGTCTGCCCTATGTATTGGGAGTGATCCAACTGCCGTCATCCAGCATCGTTTTCAGTGCCTGAACTCCTGCCTCAAAAGGAGAAGGAATGCTTTATGGCAGCGACGATCCCCTACACTTGCCCCTACATTTCACGCTATAGTGCACTTATTATACGCTTCTATTTTCATCTCATTCACGCACTGAAAATCAATTTGTTCAATATGGAAAATAAAACATGTTAATTGGAGTTTTTGAAATTCGATCATACCACAGCACAATGATGTAAGGTCGAAGGTGATTTCGATTTCCCCTAAAAACTGTTCCATCGCTTTTGAAGTCCACTTATGCTATCTATACTTTTACGTAAATGTTTCTGAAACTGACAAAAGATTTTGAAGTACAGCAACTATTGTTACATTTTTCTAATCAATTACAGTTAATCAAAAACCTACTGTGACAGTGTGCAGGCCTTTCATTTGTTAATCTTAATTCATCTAAAAGCACTGTTAATGTACATGTACAACAATGTTTACTTATGAAGAACACCCAGTATTTTCACGTGATTGAGTCCAGCCTTCGAAGACATCATCCACTCCACGTTCGAAGGCAAAAACTGAATGAAATGGTCATTATCGACCAAGATACATTAGTGCCTCCACAGAGTCAGCTCTCCTAACAACCAATTTTGATTTACAGTGTATGTTCGGTCACATAGTTTCGTACATTAAAATCAAAACGTCTGACGCGCTCTTAAACTGTTCTTGAGCATGTTCCGTGCATCTGCACAATACATCGATAATTAATCACATCTAGATCATAGATGCAAGGAATTCATCTAAATTCGAATCCTTCACAATTCGAATAATCATTCGCATCTATAGCGAATGACATCTATCACCAAATTCGCTTTCATTTAGACGAATATTTCACAAAGAATTGAACAGCAAGCGATGGGCTAAGTAGCTGTCGACAAATGCCAGCTTATCAAACATACCGACAGATTTTCTATCCGCAAGTGATTCTAACCAACCTTTGATTCTTTGGAATCCTATCTACCTCTGCATCGACTTGCATCACTTACGGGACATGGGTGGCAGCTGCACACCATCCTGACTGCGTCTTGATATTGAACCAGGAGGAGTTGTAGTCCTTGACACATTTTGCGAGACACCACGACTGGTGAGAGGCAGTGGGGTAATGATTCTGGAAGACGATGTTCCGCTCTCACCTGGCTTCCTCCTCAGAGCACGACCTCGAAAACCAGTGTGGACAGGAGGCAGTGTGTCTTTCTCTGTTTCCGAATCCAAAAGCGACTGAAGAAAACAAAATCAATTAATCAGAAAGAGAATTGCGTTCTAGAGAGTATTGAGCAGACGGAGATTTTTTTGGTGGATTGGCAAAAACAGACAACTTAAAGGATCCAAAGCTGAATTAGCTTAGCTGCAGCAGTGTAGTGTATCTGGGCTCGTAAATGCTTACAGAAAAAAGAAGGAAATTCCAAACACATTTGCATATGCATGTGTGTATTCTAGCAAATTAGTGTGAAAGACTGTTCCATAACTATGGTAGTAAGAATGAATTTGAAACCTACATTAACTTCAAGACCGAATATTAACTATCATAATTTAAAGCAAACTTGATCGTTTTATTTACGGAAATGTTTTGTCTATGTTGAAAAACTAACACATGTTTTTTGTGGTAAACTTGGGTCACACAATTCAGTGAGTATCTCTTTTAGCATTGAGTTACTTATCTAAGTCACTCATACCATCAAATATGAGCAGTATTCGATAATTGACAAAACAAGTCCATCATACACTCGAACAAGAGATGATCGATCAAGGATTGACAAGCAATCACATGTCCATTGATGATTTTTAGATGCGCTAGAAAATTTCCATGCAATGTGGACGAAGAAAACTTGACTTAAGAGTTGATGACGTAGAAGAATACAATTGCAGTGTTCATATGCCTTTTCAATGAAAAAGTTCCAAGACAATTCAAAGACATTCCCAGGCATTTTGCATTGATACTTTCTACCGCAATGTATCACCATTAAATGGCAACAATGAGTCAAAAACACACATTTTGCAACAATTGAAAAAATAAACTGGTATTAGGTAGCATTCTGTCAATAATAATAGGACAATAAGCTGTCCATATCACTTGGG
This sequence comes from Prostheceraeus crozeri, assembly GCA_907163375.1. NCBI lineage: Eukaryota > Metazoa > Platyhelminthes > Polycladida > Euryleptidae > Prostheceraeus > Prostheceraeus crozeri. Next base: position 135,041 of record CAJQUW010008193.1, on the reverse strand, counting down.
GATGACTACTGTCCTCACTCGCATTCCTTTTGTAACGTCTGCGTGGCCTAGTGAAGAAGGTGCAAGATTATCTCCACAGCGGACTTCGGTTCGATTCCTGGGTCAGGCGAGTACGTTCCGGGAATCAAGGGTGTTGGCGTATTATGTTGACTTAACCCCTTAGTAGGTATCATTCTCTATAAATATTACTTGTATTGCGACAGACCATTGTTGTCAATACACAGGGTGATGTCGTCGAATGACATGCTGATATTCTGTATCGCTTCAACAGTATCGATGGTAGCGTTCTGTCTATGATAATAAGACAATAAGCTGTCGATATCACTTGGAGATGACTACTGTCTTCACTAACATTCCTTTTGCTACGTCATCGTGGCCTGCTGAATGTGTGAGCTCGTCTCCACAGCGGACTTCGGGTTCGATTCCTGGGTCAGGCGTGTGCGGTCGGGAAATGAAGCGGGGAATCAAGGGTGTTGGTGTGTTTTATTGACTTAATAGTTGTCATTCTCTTTACATTGCATAGCCCGGAAATGCCCTTCTCATGAACGAATATAATAATTCTATTCAAAATATGTTGTTTCTATTTTTTGGACAGATTTTTTCGGAACTTTTTCAAGTTATACCGGACATAATCCGCGGCTTTGATAAAAAAGCTAAAATTTAGCTGAATACGAATGCTGAAGTCAAAAGTTTAGGAGAAGCTCAACGCTATAAATGGAAAAATAATGTTAACTTTAGAAGCACCTAATAGTAAGACGCCATCCTCCTGGATTTAAAAAGTGGAAATGAGTCCGACTCGAAGTGAAAATTCGTACTTACTTTCACTGCGGTGATCATATCGAACATTCCAGGCGGACCGGTCATTTCTTGGTGACTCTCATCCAGTCGTCCAAGAGGTTTAATCTCTAGTTCCTCCTGCTTCCGTATCGCGTGATTAATGGCAGATTTGACAAGGAGGTTGGATAACACGCTTCGTTGGGTTGAAAGATCTAGATCTGCATAAGAGACTTCTCGTGACTTCAATTCAGATGTCACTTTATCTTTCTCCACCAAACGAATGTCTCCTTCCACGAGCATTTCAAAATCATCCTCATCAATTGAGGAGGAAATTTCTGAAGAAAAATCGAACATCATATTAAAGCTGAGCGCGAAGGTGATGAGGGCGAACTGAATTGAGGGTAATCAGCAGCGAAGTATATGCCCGGAAACTCAGATCGGCTTCAAATCTGAACCATGAAAGCTTGAGGGCATTGTCTTGCAGTCATTATTGACAAACTTGTGTTCTCCAGAAGCGTGCAAAAGGAACTGGGTGCATGCATGAAGCGATGTGCGCTGGGAACGTGCAAAACTTATAAATATCAGTAAAAATTTCATCAAGGTTAAGGTAAGTTTATTGACAAATAATATTGGAAAGGTTCGAGGTCAAAACTTGAGGGGATAATAAATGTCTTTTTAAAAGAAGAGAAAAAATGCGTCGTCGTTTCCATGCTACGTCCACATTACTTTGTTATTCATTAGTCCTCTCATAATTTACATACACATCAATTCAACAGTCTTGGTGTCTAGAATATGCCAATAACTTCATGCTAGTGATGTGCGGTCATAACATCATTTTGTTAATGAAAACATATAATCGCTAGACTTGTGCTTATTTATTGGCTTTACGCAAAATAACGTTCTATTAGAACGTTGCGTAGGCAAGTAGATGACTATGACACATGATGTGCCACATAGCTGGTTCAGTGTTAAAATTTCATCTGTCGCGATGTAGACGAAATGTACGCATACTGAATACCAGAACGTTAGCAACATTTTGAAGCATGAACACGTACAACGTACACTTATTAATAATTAAAATTTGTGGCTTACATCGCGACTGAACTGCTTCTCGATTATGATAGGCCTACACGAAAGAGACAACCCCGAATCCTATACCGCAGGCCAACGGGCGTGGGCCCTCATGATATTGCAGCCAACAATTACATGTGTTTCAGATGCTGCTACAACCACGGCATCTAGAAGATCAAAACTTGTGGACAATAATAGTTCGGCTTCGGGCAGTCAGGCTTCGGTTCATTGGGCTACAGTCAACGAGTTTCTTGAAGATAAACGACGACTATTGTGAGTTGTCGTCCAGTATGCTGACCAGTAGCATAAGGTGCAGTATTGATTCTACCAGCGAATACTTTCATACGGTAGACAGTCGCATAAATATCTACGATTAACAGTTGGTTAGGATTAAAGTTCTCACGATTGCGGTCGGTAATGGTTGAGAAATTTATCACTACATTCATGTTCAAATTCATCATGTCAGGGAAATTTCTTACCTGTTCTTTCCCTTTTGTTCCAGATAAATGAAAACTCATTGAGCGGACCAGGAGCCAACAGCATTTGCTTCATAATTCGGTATGGAGGAGGAAAAAGACTTAAGTCGTCTTTGATTCTTCTTCGGACATGGGGCATAAAAGCACTTTGCTGGAATAACGTCTTTTCGCTCAGACGGCCTACAAGGAAATGTGATGCATAGAGATAGTTAGCTACATCCAACACATAAGAGAGACAATAAAAACACGCAAAAATTTTTTTAATGCAATGCTTCATTAATTATAGTCTCGAGTAATTCTACACATGAAATGTAGTATTAGGCAATGAATTATTTCTCTAACAATGAAATGAAAAATGTGATGATAGTTTAGCGTCATTACTCCCTCTTACTGGGTGCTTGGACGGTGCTGACATAGTCAGACTTTCATCTGGAACTTCGTAATCTTCTTAGTCCGGATGCCCTTCCAATGACACTTTCGGGGCTCGACCACTGGACCGAAAGATCGCTAGGCCAATCACTTAACCACTGTGCACTGAGACTACCTCCATTACAACAATTAACACGCCAAGTATACTGGGAGTCAGTCACCAATTCATGTTGACATTGCAGATAATCTAAATCAGTTTTCAGATGAAATACAGTGTCATACAAGGCGTTTGCAGAAAGTAATCACTTGATCATGTCTGAGAGAACGAGATATCATAAAAAGGTTATCAATAGTGGTCATGATTCATGGATTTATATAGCCACTTTTCATCGACTACGTCATTATAAGAGAAATCACCATGAGATAGGGTCAGGACTTCAGGACCTTTCTTGCACCTGCAACGGATACCTTTTTGCCTTCAAATGACGGAACGCGATGACAAAATAATGCATTTTTATGGTGAGACCTAGGATCTAGTTTTATGGCTGGGAGAAAACATTTTGTGACATAAATTGAAGCGCCATCATTCATACAGATGAACATTGGAACTCCGATTTGGTGGTCAACTTGCTAGCTGGATACGAACCAGAAAGTTCATCGAAAACTCGGTGAATAAGATTAGATTATGTAATTTCAAAGAAAATTGAGAATAGATGATGTTCGAGTTTCAAGAAACTTTCACATGACAAGGAAAATGACCATGACTAATACAGATTGAAAATGAGATGGGAATAAGTGCATCTGTTTCCCACTTTCTATTTTCTTACCGGCAGAACCAAAGCTTATGGATCATTCACGTAATTGTTGTAGTCGATAACAAACCTCCGCATAATATGAAATGTGCCATGAATATCGAACTCCATGAAATTGTAATATTCTTAAATTTGAAGATAGTGCTCATCTTATCAAAAGTGATAATGCCTCAGAGAATAATCATTAGTGAAATTTTAATAATATCTATAGGAGCACTCATTATTCGTGCGTAATTGTTCGACAATAATCATTTGATTTTGCGACTCACGAAATTGGTGGGAATGTAGTAAGTCAATAAAATTAGTAGTATAGTATGTAAGTACTTTTTCAAATGACTGAACAGTAAAAACAACATGTGACTGTGGTCAAACATGCGACTGAGTTCAAAAAGTCGCTGTTATAGAAGCATTTGTACTTATACCGATCATGAAAGACAGTACACATGCCCAAACAGTATGCAATAAACTTGCCTGGGAAATAAAATAGCAATAATACTTCCAATTTTTGAAATTTAATTTTGGATTTTTGAGGTTAAAGAGTGTTTTTTTTTGCTTTTTACAGAATTTTCACCCCTAGCACAGCTATGAGACATGAAAGAAGCTAGGGGATACTCAATGAAAAAGTAACAAATTGTTTTATTTTAAATAAATAAAAGGAAGAAACAACAGACCTTCAAATCTGGTTAAGCTGTCCAATCAGAAACCTGTTCGCACGCCTCTTGAAAGTATTAAGATTGTATTGGTCAGGGAAAGTGGTCCGGGGAAGCTGATTCCAAAGCTGTGCCGTGCGAACAAAAGAGCTTTTCGAGCGACTCACAGTACGTGCGCGTTCTAAGTTCACATGATAGCATGTGAGTGCATTTCCTCTGCGTGTGCTTCTGGAGAAGATCTTAGGTTTGGGTACGCACTCATTTACTGCAGAGCTGCTTCTACCGAAATAGTATCTGTAGAAGATACTGAGTGAAGCAACATCACGCTGACGGAGAGCGACTGCAACTTGTTCGCAAGGTTTTCACCCACAAGATTCTTGACACGTTTCTCAACCCGTTCAAGGAAGTTAATATGCGTTTGTGGGGCGCCGGCCTACAGATGACAACAACACTCCATCAGAGGACGAATAGTGGACTTGTAAAGATAGCAGACAGTCTGTAGTGGAAGATAGCTGCTGGCACGATGGAGACTGCCTGCTTGCTTGAAAATCAGTGGATCATGTAAGAATTTGGAGCACTAATATTGACTGACTTCATTGCTCAAATTTATTTGAATAAGTTGCTACTGATTGAAGTATGAAGAGCAGTAACTGACTCCATGACCAACAGATATGAACTTGACATAATTTATCTACTTGGACGAATTTAAGAGGGTTATATCCGGCTCCTTTACGGTAGCGTTTGGCTCTTGCTGTGCACTGATGCAAGCAGGTGATACTGATGCGACAGACTTAGAGAATGTGACCAAACACGCCGAGATGGCGTAATTGGAAACAATGCAAGCAGCAATTAAGCACCTTTTCCTTCACATCATCTGGTCAAACATACGGCATTAGGCGATTCTCTCAGTCGTCACTGTACAAACTTGGAGTTGATCCTCCCTTATTTATACAAGTGCAGCTGTGGTTGATGAGATTGCATAAGTTGAGGAGAGTAATCTAACTTTTCACATTTTTTAAGTTCTGATGCAGTGCTAGCTAGGGTCTAACGTATTTCTGCTGTATTTTCTCAATGGATACACTGCTTTTTAGAACTCTCTAGTGAATATATCGAAGGTGTGACTCTATAGATAGACGAATTCTTATTCATCGATGTTTTCGATTTCAGGCTTAACAAAAGCGTGTGAACGACTTGTTTCAGGTTACTGGCCGGCAGTCAACGTTGAATTTTTTGGTTCGCTTTATCACCGTGACTCAGACGAATATGATAGAGATCATTTAAAAACACAGGAATCATGCACATGGGATACTGTGCGACATGACAGTAGGATTGTTACGCCACTTGCAAATTATCGTGAAAATTTTACAGCAAATATCTTAGGCAATCATTCTGTTTAGAAATTCATGTGCAGTTATCAATATAAGTCTACATTATGGCCTGTGGCCTATTTATAAATTATGATGACATAAATTTATGAGCATCAAGTTGATGTAATGTGTGATACCTTCATTTACAAATGTTGCGTGATAGTGAATTCATGCCAGTACACATTGTACGTTTACGGAAGTTAAATGTCGCTCATTCTATGAGCACATGTAGGTGCAAAATCTACTATACGTCGCATTGGGATACGAGTTCCTATCGTGAAAGCATGGTAGGCGTGTGCTGTAAATTAGACAACAGTGTCTTTGTAGTTACATTGGATTATGAGACGTTCTGAAACAAAGTTTAAACAGCCATATAGTTGACTTTGCAAGTTTTAATGCATTCGGCTTTGAAGATTGTTCAAAACACGCTTCATTGCAAACTATAACAAAATTTTAGAAATTTACAGATTTCAGCCGTAACTCTACGTAGTTTTGTAAAAATAGCAAATATATTAAGCAGTTCGCACGGAACACCATTGCGCTAGTCGAAAGAAAAGAGAAAAATTTCCATTACCCGTTCAAATTCACTACTAAATCTACTACAATAGGAACTACATGCTCATTACTTCTCATTCTATGTAAGAAACAACAATCCCTGTACTCAACAATTTGATTTTGCGGAAACGATTGTTATTATTATTGTTAGCAAAAACTTTGGTTGTGCGATGAAATTCCTTGCCATTTTGCATTTTTATTTTCATGGTCAGTTCAGCTTCATGTACATTATGCAAAGTAGTATATGAAATAAATTTGAATATGGGGCCCGGGCTACAACCATGTTTGAATGCAAAACTGGAACTATTTACGACTAATCAAACAAAGAATGCAACCATACCATGAATGTTCAGCAGTTAACGTATCTAAATCCGATGAGAATTTTAATTGCTACCGATTTCTGAATGGTGTGAAGCAACTTTGCTATGTCGGAATTGCAGCTTTTGTGTGCGTTCTCTAAAAATTTCAGATGAAAGGATTGCTCTAAGTTGGCCATTCTCCTTTGCACTATAGGCATTTGACATCATATTTAAAAACTGGTTGATTGCTAAATGGATATAACCTTCATTTGATGATAAACAATGCCGCAATACTCCTGTATAAGATCGGAATAGTTCACACTATCGATTTTCATCCGCTTGTATGAATTGAATACTTTTCTATTGACGGCCAAGTAAATTTCAAACGATAATCCTCAATGCGACCCAAGGCTAAGGTGAGCTGGTGTCCCCTTGCCATGGGCTGCAGGGATTTGTGAGGTAGCAAATATGTGCAACTCATTCACTGATGGATGTGCAGACACTTTTTCTTTCACTTTTTGTGAATGATTAGATAGTCAAGAGATGGGAAGTAATTAAGGCAAAAATCAATAAGCCCAAAATGAAATGAATTCAAAATTGCACAAAGAATTGTTTGGACATCAGAAATGAATTCTCTGCCTCAAACTAAATCTCTCCGTATAAATATCTCAACGACATGCACGGATTTGCTGAAAATGAAGCTCTCTTATCCACTCTATGGCTAACCAAATAATGGCGGGTGTCAGCTAATGAGGAAAAAAGGGAATATGTGCTGTCAATAAAGAAATCCGTAACTGGCATCACTTTTAAGATCAAGTAAACATAGCTGACACAATTTACAAGTATTGGCTTATGGTGGTCACACAGAATTTATTGTTCAAGTGAAGACATACTGAGTTAGCTATCCAATTCTGTGGATCGTCACATCCATGAGATTCTCGCAACACTTCATCTCCGGAAAGTCCCACATCCCATTTGTTTGTACTACTTGCTCCAGACAGACATGGCAACAGATACTACTGACTAATTAGCAAGCCTGATTGATAACCGAGATACATGCTCATATTCAAAGCGACTGTTTTGTGGAATAATCTGGAAAACTTCTCTATGACATGTAATCAATAACACAAATAAATCGCTTCTATAGATAAAGTTATTTCAATCTAAACATTGAATTATGTTCTCTCATTTTCCTTGTATTGTCCAATACGATGACACTGACCCGACTAAATGGAAGGTATGGCCTAATGAAACCATCTTCTATATTCCAGTCATTAAAACTATGACTTGCAACATGTGCACAAATTATAAAATCTCAATAAGAGGAGATAGCTCCGACAGATAGTGACGAATAATAACAATACAGATATCTTTATAGGTACCCAAATTGTAACGATTTGCTCACATTTTGCAGTTTACATAACAAATACATGTACTGTTCGTAGGCTACTACATGTATGTCGTTCAATCACATTGTTTTTGTTATGGAGGAAATATCTTTAGAATTGAGACATTGCGACTATTCACATTTAAACAAATCTTGATTGATAACAGTCATAGGGCATGTCATCAATAGACCCCTACCCCTCCTTCCATCTTGTCATGTTTTTGGACGTATCACAAGACTCAACAAAATCCACCCCGAGAGAATCTCACACTTGGATGATCATCATGCACATTTAAGTTCGTTAATTAAAAAATCAGTCTGTTATCGCACAACTGACTGTCTCTGATGATCATCTATGACGAATTACAAATTCATCATATTCTTGATAGTAAGGGTTTGTGGTCTGTGATCAATGAGTTTTTGTAACTCATAATTGCACGGATTGATTCTCCCTCACAATCACATCTAAAAACATGCTCGCACTTTACCTGAAGCTAACATTTTATCCACGAATGTAGGGTCGAAGTGAGTGGTAAGGTTTGATAGGTATCGTCTCGCAGAGAATCCTGGGCGCACCAGTTTGTTAGGTCGTCGTGGATGGACGAAACGTAGATGAACATCATCCGGTTCCTAAAATCAAATAACGGATATTCAGCTTCGATGCTAATGCACGCATCAATTTCCTGAATGAGCACGGCGGAAGAAGGAAAGCATGCAGTTTGTATCTTCCTATTTTTAACGCGTGTAAATGCACTCACTAAAATAGAAGAGTATATAGACTGTCAATTAAGCACCAAAACATGCATTTCCTTCTCAATACATGCACGAATATCTGAGGCAGTTATCAGTAAAAAATTTCATGAATTTGTCGCACCAATTTTACATCTGAAGTTAATTAAGTTTTGCAATAGAATTCTGCAATATACCTAGTGGCCCAGAAGTCTTCGACCCGGCGAATTATTTTCAAAACTCTTTTCGGGTCGAAGACTTCTGGACCACTCATTATAACGAATAGACAAATGTTTGCTTTGATCAGAGTAAAATGCTAAAATGATTTACATTCTTGATTTCCAATTGAAACTCGAAATATAGGATTACACATCAACTCGAGGAAAGTACATGTACATTTACAATATCATCTTGTAAATATGTTATTTTCTAAAAGTCACTGAAGCACAATTTCTAGTAATAAACCGAGCTTTTGTCTTTCAAAGCTATTCAGTTTCGTAGATCATCAAATGAATAAGGAGAAGCTGTTCGCTGTTCTCATGTATCAAATTTTCCTTGCAGTTAATATGATACAATCTTTTAACCGAAAAAGCTCAGCATCACACGAACGAACGATCATAGTTAGCAAAATTCTGAATTTTGTAAATTTTTCGGTTTCCGCATCGTCGCAAGTATCAGTAAATGCTATAAAAACAAAGTCTTTTAATCCTAGGTAGGTTAGGACTAGCAACAGTTATTTAGTTTACTTTAAATTAGTGGGTTTGAATTTTGTTGAAAAAATGTTTAAGTAATCAAGCATGTCCAATCATTTAGTTTTGAAGGTTAAATCCAGTGGGCCTACTACATATCACGCTCAAAAGTATCTAAGTAAGGAATCTGCAGGATGCTGTCGAGCGGTAGCTGCCCGTATAAGGAACATCTGAAAGAATTTCCAGGATTGGTTCCCATATTTGATGATTACGTACATTTGCCTCTGAGAAGCACAGGTCTACAATGCACATGAAAGAAGTATGTTGCTGTTTGTTTCAGGGACATGGTCCATCAAACAAGAAGTCTGGCTCGCATGACTAAAAGCGGGAGCTATATGATCAGATGGAAGTGTGCGGTCAGCCATCGCAAACGACGCTGCACTTTTTAATCTGCAAAATATTCTTGGCGTGCAGGATTTGGTCGCCGATTTAAAGCAAGATAGTTTCAGATGGCTTGTTTCCCTAGTGGCCGTACAGAGGGATCGACCTCCAGACACCTGGTTCAGGGCTGCCAATCTTATCAAAAATAAAAACCGGAAAGTCAAATCGGAATGGGCCCCTAAATTACGTAGTCGTGGGCCCCCTCAAAGTAAGAAACTTACGATCATTCGATATCACACAACCCGGTAAGTTTTGAAAGCGTTCAAGCAGCAATTAGGTCTGTCTTAATAAAGATGCTTCTGAATCGTCACAGTTAGCAAGTATATGTATAAAATTGTTGCTGATGCTTATTCCATCATCAGGTTCAACAAGGTGCACTAGAATACATGACTCGAACAGCTACTATGTTCAGGAGAACCGGTTTCGAAGGCTAGCCAGAGTGTGCTTCAAAGACCCCTCTACCCTCCCCCCAATGCAAAATCAGCATGAAGTTATTGAGCGATTGACGATTTCATCTCGATATAAAGACTGCATATTATCGAATAATCTACGTGTAGGCCTGTGGATGATTTTACTTAACTGTTTCAAAGACAACTTTCTTCATTTCGTTCAAAAATTTTGAATTCAAATTTGTAATGCATTTTCTTGTACAGCTTTGTCATTTTCTAATAATCGTGCCATGACGTCACACGGTGCAAGATCCCTTCTTTATTGTGAAGAATTTTCATGAAACCACTAGAAAATTGCTGTTCAACTGTTCGACGTTTGAAAGACTGCTTCAGCAGAGCCGTCTGGTCACAGCAAATATCTTCATACAAAATCTATGGTCAGCGCGGTCTAAATGCTTGGGCCGGCATTTCTGTAAGCCTTCTTACCCACTTTCTTTGGGAGAGCAATTATTATTTCGAGAAATCGAGAATGTATGGCAAAATCTTCCTTTCTATGCTGTATGAAATACACCGAATGTCATGAAGGATAGGAATATCTTCATACAAGATGGAATCCCAACGCACTATTACAGACCCATCGTAAATTATTTAAGCAGCAATTTTCCAAAATCTTGGATTGACTGTCATGGGACCCTTTGAAATGGCTTCCGATACCACCAGATTCAATCGCTTGTGACCTTTTTCTCTTGGGCACGTTTAAGAAATGGTGCATCAGAGTCATCCTATGCATTTGGATGAACTGGAAAACAAAGCTTTGCACCGTTTTCTGCAGATCGACGAGCGATTGCGTAGAGATATGCTCTTGCGCTGTTGACCGAAGAATTAGAATTGCGTTCGGGCAAATGGTGAGCAAGTAGAAAATAAATGTTATAGTTGTACTCGTGTTAGCAACTGTTTTCCATTGAATCATAATTAACTTACAGAAATTTAATTAATCATTGAGCCGCTAATTGCTATTGCATCAACAACTTTGAAATGATCACTGAGAATCCGCCACGTCACATGAACAAAATAATTTTGAATCGCATTTGCTCAATAGGAGGAAACGGAGTTACATATTGTGCCCAATTATTACATTACAGAAGCCATGCCAGTTAATATACTAGTGAATCTGAGGTGATATGAGAGCAACGTTAGATACAATCCATTACGGGAAACACTAAAGTTTCTAGATTTTTAGCCGTCATCAGTACAGAATACCCGACAAGGATCAGTAACTCACATGTAAACAAATCATCATCCGAAATACAGACATCTTTTTTTTTATTATTATTCCATTTAACGTCGATTTCTCCATCCATGTTGGGTACGACGATTCGCTTGTATGGCGGCTCTCCATTTCGCTCGGTCGTTAGCATCTTCGACACGGAGCCCGAGCGCTCGAAGGTCTTCGTTAATGTTATCGCTCCATGTCTTCTTTGGACGTCCAACTGGTCGGCGCCCATCCACTCTCAATTTCCGCACGCGCTTCACCCATTGACATTCGTCCTTTCTTTCTACGTGGCCACACCATCTTAAACGACGTCTTCTTATGGAGTCGCCGATAGGCTCCAGGCACACTCTAGCTCTCAGCTCCTCGTTTGAAATGCGGTCGCGAGAGGAGACTCCGCACATCCAACGGACCATCCGCATTTCGTTCACCTCAAGTCGCCTCAAACACTCAGCTGACAAGGCCCAAGTCTCGCTACCATACAGCATGCTGGTGCGCACACAAGACTTATAGATGACTGCCTTCATTGAGAGTGCAGTTGCTCTAGATGTTAAAAAAGGAGCCATCTCACGAAACCTGCACCAACCGCTTCGGATCCTCGCTCTGACTGCTGCACTTGCACCTCCGCCAGCATCAATGACATCACCGAGGTAACGGAAAGTATTAACCACTTCGTAGCTTTCCTCGTCAACCTTGAGATGATCGCCGTCACCAAAAGATGGAGCTTGATCGGCCCTTACTTCACCTTTACACCGGCGGCACACGAATGTAGCTGCTGCGGATGAAAGGCGGCCCACAATGCCACTGCAACGCTTGTAAGCCCAAAATTGACATATTGTGCACTTGATGGAATTGGAACCGACACCTTTGCGGCACACTGCACATGGATCATGGCCAGAGGGTTCTGTCTCGCCCTTGCCAGGGTGTGAAAGCATGACCTTTGTCTTACTGGAGTTGACGATCAAACCTTTACTGTGAAGAACGCCCTTCCAAGATGCCATTTTGCCCGCAAGCTCTTCCTCACTCTCAGCCACCAGGAGTAGATTTATTTATTATTTTATTTTACAAGGGGGGATGCTCCTATGGCAGTGACATCTGGTGAGGAACACCGAGATCCACCGCAAAAAAATAGGAGTGAACTACATGTACATTCAAAAGGATTACATCTTCACAGTCTTCAACGTTTTACGCGTCACACCTCTCTCGAACAGCTCGTGGGGGAGAGCGTTCCAGAGTCTGACAGTCCGGGGAATGAAGCTGGACGAGTGATGAGCTGTGCGAGACGACGGCACACTCAGAGCCAGTTCGTGCGCGGCATCAGCTGCACGAGTCGATCGTCGCCACTCAGCCGGTCGTGGGAGCAGGTCGCGGATCGGACGGGGTGCCTCACCATTCACGGCTCGAAGAAGGAAGATCAAAGATGAGACAGACCAGCGTTCATGCAGTGGCTGAAGCCGCATCTGTCTCAAGTCCTTAGCGTCCAGGTCATGAAGGTCCATTAGTCGAAGAAATCGGCTCTGTATTCGATACAGGAGCCTCAAGTCAGTCAGGGGACCACCACACCAGACAGGTGAGAGGTATTCCATGCGGGAGCGAAGGGTTCCTTTGTAGGCGGCAAGCATCGCAGATCGTGGAAGGCAGTTCGCAGCACGACGGAGGGCTCCTAGCTGTTGGCCACTCTTGATGGCGATCTTTCTCACGTGGGCGCCCCAGGACAGACGGTTGGTGATGGTCAGTCCTACGATGGAGAGTTGTACTACCTCCACCAGTTGCTCCTCGGCGAGGAATAGCGGTGGATGAGCACTGGCAGCGTCACGAGCACGACTGATGGTGAGCGCACGAGTTTTTGAGGCGTTGAACTTGGCGCACCACGTATCTGCCCAACGATGGATGGTGTTTAAGTCTGTATTGATGTCTTCGGCTGCTGTCACACGATCCGCCCGACTCTCGATGACTCTATGCAGGGTGCTGTCGTCAGCATAGAGGTCCAAGCTACACGCCAGACCGTCCTCGATGTCCCTCAAGAACACCAGGAACAGCGTTGGACCCAAGACTGAGCCTTGGGGGACGCCGGCGCGCATCATCAGCAAAAAGAGCCTCCCAAGGTAGGCCATTTCTCACGCTCTTTGTAACGACTTCCTGAACACATGCGAATAGAAGAGGGCTTAGGACCGACCCTTGGTGAACGCCTGCACTTACATCGTACTCTCTACTGTCAACAGAATTCCATCTCACCACCGACTTTGCGCCGTCAAATAGAGTCATGATCGCTCTCACCAACCATTCGCAGACCCCGAGATTGCGTAAAGCCCAACTCACAACAGGGCGAGGGACACGATCGAATGCCTTCTCTAGGTTACAATTAATAAAATACATGCAGTTCAAATCATATTCTGTAGACTTCGTTTCCAAAATTTGAAATTTGCAAACACCAATACAAATAGCTAGTTGGTGTTCGCAGTTCATGCACGAAGGTGAGGTGCCGGATTTCCAAGCACATCCACCTACCGATGGTCTGTGGAGTGAGTTGCTGATTTACTGCACTGATGGCGGCTAAAAAGTCAAAAACGCTTGCAGTTCAGCCTGAAGAAACTTGATCAGTGCTTGTAGCTCCGGCAATGATTCAACTCAAACCTTGCTCTCATCTCTTGTGCTTCAAACATGTTAAAAAACAATGACATCTAAGAACAACTTTTGGCTTTCAAACAAGATTATGATAGCTTCGATAAAGGTTGAGCCGCCATGGCATAAGTAAACGCAAAATCAACACGAAAAGAAATCCTTGTAACTTCTGCGGTTGTTTGCAGAATTTCTATTTTCGCTGGTGTCTTCAACGAAATTTACCCGCTTTTGCAACAAGTGATCGTACAAAATATTCTTTCGTCACTCCCCTGTGTTCCCGAAACTTTTTAGTAGATTTTTCTTTCATCTTTTTCTGGCAGACGCTTCTTGAAAGATATGTTTTGGAGAGCATCAAACCAATCAGAACTCAATTCATAATAGACTCCATAATTACGCATTACAACTTTTTCGCAAAGCATTCCCACCTAATTTTGTTTCTTATTTCAAAACCTTGATTACTAGCATTTCGTTCAGTTTCTTAGGATGGACGAAGGGATTACTGACTTCCTGTAGAAGAATCTTCTGCTCAAGAGTCAAGCGGATTTTTTTAGAAAGCATCTGCTATGAATTTGACAACCCTTAAAAATTGCAGGGTCTCTAAGGTCCCCTAGCAATCTGCATAGCCCGTTCACAATTTTAAAGAGCCCTTCATCATCAAAAAAGGTCCTATATGCTCTTATCTTCAAGGGTGCCGGTCTCAGTCCTATAGGACCTTTACAATCTCAAGAGGTATATTCATATCTAAAAAGTGCTCTTCAAAAACTAAAACAGTTGCCATTCACAATCTCAAAGGGCTGCTTCATAAAATCTTATGGGTCCCTTCAAAATCTAAATATGATTCCTTCACGATCTTAAAGGGCCCCGTTAACATTCTCAATAGGACATGATCACAATCTCTAAAAGTGCTCCTTCGCAGTCTCAAAAGGGCAACATCACGATCTTTAAGGAGCCTGATCACAATCTCAAAAGGGCTCCCGCACAATCTTAAAGGGGCCCCTTCGCAGTCTCAAAAGGGCCCCTTCACGATCCTAAAAGGACCCATCACAATTTAGAAGGGGCCACTTCGCAATCTCAAAAGGGGCCCATCACGATCTTAAAGGGGCCTGTTCACAATCTCGAAAGGGACCCATTCGCAGTCTCAAAAGGCCCCCTTCACGATCCTAAAAGGACCCATCACAATTTAGAAGGGGCCACTTCGCAATCTCAAAAGGGGCCCATCACGATCTTAAAGGGGCCTGTTCACAATCTCGAAAGGGGCCCATTCGCATTCTCAAACGGCCCCCTCACTATCTTAAAAGGCCCTTTCACAATTTTAAAGAACCCACTTGCAATCTCAAAAGGCCCCTTCAAAATCTAAAATAGTTCAAATCCAGATTATTTGTTCCTTGGATAAACATTTTCTCACTACTTAGTTTATTCTAAAGAAACCGGAAATCCTGTTAAAACCGGAAGAGTGGCAGCCCTGCCGGTTACAAAATCAAAGGTGTCAAAGAAATAGGCAAACAATGTCAAAAAGGGCATGCAGCTACTGCATCTTGGCCCTCGATTTGCTCAAGTACAAACGATGTGAAGACGCACCCTGGTAGGCTGGAATAAAAGCAGCCATAATGTGGCACCATCATTCCTGTAGTCTAAACCGTCAACAAAAGATGCATTGGTATAAGAGGTGGTTGGGTGATGTTGTCATTGTTCGACTTGAGGACACCCAATTCATTCGATGGATCGAAAACCAAATTATTCGCTAAAGCGCTTTTTGGTCCAGCATCGCTGGCCATTTTCAAAGCAATGACATTTATTATATACAAATTTCAAAATATCTATAACAGTATGTCAAGAAGTGGACATCATATGATAACGGGACATTATAAAATAATTGAAATTTAGGGCAGTGTAGTACGGAGTATATAAAAATATTTACTTTATGTTCTTTTATATACTCCCTGTTACACTAGCCTAAATTTCTATGGCCAGCGATGCTGGACCAAAAAGCACTTTAGCGAATAATTTGGTTTTCGATCCATCGAAAGAATTGGGTGTCCTCAAATCGAACAACAACAAAAGATGCGCAAGTAAGTTAGAAAAAACATGCCCACACAAATATCAAATACCGGTATATGCTTATTCTGTGATTCTAGAATGGGTAGAATACATTTGAGACTTGCAGCTAGCTGTCAGAAGTGATGCGTGAGCAAATATTTGATAATTTCTCAAGAAGAAAATTTTGATTATCAACTTCATCACTACTCACAATTAAAGAAATCGATATAGAATTTTCAATGTTTATTCAATCTACCGAGAAATGGATTCTCAATGCTAGACGTTTATGTCAACAATTTAAGGAGACGAGGTGTAACGAAAATCCAAGTGATAAAGTGAGAGCCAATAACAGAATCTGATAATGTTAACTACTCACAAAGTTAAGTAAAAATTCCGCTTTCGTTAATTGTCATGAGTTGGTGAATGAATGATTTTCCATCGTGTACAAGATACCAATTGACACTCGAATCGCAGCAGTCGTATTCGAAGGATGTGATAATGCAAAAGTCTGGTGAAATGCCAAGTCAGCGGAAACCGGACGGTTGGCATATCACATTCATTTCTTTGATAAAAGCCGCCATATGAAAGTTATGTTACATGTAAAATGTACAAAACAGAAGGATTGCAAAACTTTATAATGTAGCATTATATCATGGATTTTTAGGGCAGCAATATCAGACATAGACGAGGCTGCGTTAGCAGCCGAGACATCAACATCAATGCTAAACTAACATCAAATGTACTGAATACCAATGCTTTTGAAAAACAAAAAGTTCATTTAGTTTTGAAAGTGTTTGATGATATAACAATTGCAGCCTCAAGTCAGGACGGCAAGGAAGAAACAGCATGCTTTATTTTAGTCCGGCAGCCAGAGCGAGTTTCTGCAGGGAACGAGGCCGAAAGTGAGACTTTCACAGAATGATGTGCACCCTATGCCTACTACGAATCTGCACGTCTGCCGAGTTCTAGTGAGTTCCTCTTCTTGTCAGACAGAATCAAAGAAAAACACATGTAAATCCAATGGGATGCAGATTGCATTTTTTGACTGAAACGAAATTTTGTATGTTTTCTCTGATTAAACGAAAAGTATCAAGCCCAGAATCATAATTTTTGGCATGAAATGTCTTCAGGTCATTTCCTATGATGTGCATGTGCTATTATCATGCATCTGATCGGCAATGTATGTGAGAATTTGGTTGAATGTGGATAAAGTTGCTCAAAACGTCTATGTTTGCCGACAGTAAGAGGCTCGCCAAATCTAAATGTGACTAGCTTTATAGACAGGGGAGCATGAAACTGAAAGGAAATTACCTGAAGACATTTCATGCCAAAAATTATGACTCTGGGCTTGGTACTTTTCGTTTAATCAGAGAAAACATACAAAATTTCGTTTTAGTCAAAAACTGCAATCTGCGTCCCATTGGATTTACATGTGTTTTTCTTTGATTCTGTCTGACAAGAAGAGGAACTCGCTAGAACTCGGCAGACGTGCAGATTCGTAGTAGGCATAGGATGCACATCATTCTGTGAAAGTCTCACTTTCGGCCTCGTTCCCTGCAGAAACTCGCTCTGGCTGCCGGACTATTTGCCACATCATCAATATGTGGAAGCAATTAAACAATCGAAGTGTCAGTGCACATTACATCTGAATGACAATATTCGGGCTCCTGTGTCACATGTTTCTCAGTTGGAATACTTGTCTAAAATGAGTGAATCATTCAAGAAATTACTCCGAGTCGTGGTGCAAGGAGAATGCAAACATTGACCGTCGAAACTGCGAGGCTCTCACACAAACTTTAGATGAACTTACATCCATGTAAAAACATCTTTTGGAGGTGCATAAAGTGATATCTTCTTCTTGGCCACTTTCAGAGTTACTGTCTTGAAGGCGAGTCGGGTATTACAGAGAAACGATTGGTGGACTACATTACATCGCCTTTGAGCAAGTTCTGATTGCTGCGAAATTCCGCCGTGTGAAGATGCTGCGTGAATTGGATTGCTTAGACAACGGAAAGTAATCTCCAACATCGAATACATGCTTTGAATGCAGCAACCTTGATATTTCTGATGAAGAATGGAAAGCAATTGACCAAACTCAAAATCAAGTCTGCAAACTACCTCAAGTTGTCCGTTCGACACTATTTTATGTTGCAGGATACATTGCTAAAAAGGAAAGCGTGCCGATTGATCCCAACCAAAGATTGCGTGATAATGTTGATCCTGATGACATCGCATGCAGGTGCATGCAGCCGTAAATTGCTGTATCCTTCCAATGCGGTAACCATTTATTCATGAATTGTTGTGCCATGCCTGCCATCTCATCAACAACTGTTGCTTGAAATAAATCTCCGATTTCTTAGGACTCTTCCGGTTTTCATCGGAAGTATATTGATGTTGAAACTTTACCATTAGATCATTGCAATTTTAGAAATTGTGATCAATAGACGTACACCTCACTCAGCTACTATGTGACCAGCTCACACTTCACACCTCCAATTATTTAATAATTACCCAATCGGCATGAAATTCTGTGTAGATTAAGAACACATTTATGTACTGGCATGCACAGCAAGTTATACAGGCCATAAACGAATTTGAAAGCCTAGGGAAGGGATAGCCTCACAGAATTAGATTAATCTGCGCGCGCTTCGGTTTCCTAGAAAGGAAGGGTTACTCGTATATGTAGCTTTAATATCGAAATGGCACATCACAGAATTAGATAACTTGCTCCTTCTCGAATGGATAATTCGAGTATCCCTTACTATTGGAAATGGCAAACAATAAGCCTGCGGAATTCTGTGGATAGCCTCGAAGAACTCAATCTCACTGTACACTCACCCGGGATCCGTAACTGAGAATACTTCTCGTCAAATCATCCACAGTTCGCAGTCCTTCGTCATTTTCTTCATCCTCGTCATCCATCGTCTCCTCCGGGATCATGAAATCCACCATTCCTAAGCCAGATTGATGATTACGTGATTTTCGGTGATTCCTCAATCGTTTCGGATGTCGATGATGCAAACGATTGCTTGTTCCGTAATCTTCGGAGAATAATAGGAGTGCACCACGACGAGTTGTGAATGTTTTAGGAACATGTGCTAGAGGTGCGCCATACTGTTCGACCAGCCGATCATTCAACGTTTCAGAACCTACTGCAGGTTGCTGCTCATTTAAGTTGTAATAATCCTGGTGAATAAAAGAACATTTTATGAAGTTTGAGACCATAGCATTTTGGCATCATAAATTCATTAATAAAATTAAAAATTAGAATTATGCTCGCATCACAGGCGCTCACCAGCTTTTATTTGCCAGCGTCTACCTTGTAAGTCCGCTATATGCCGGACAGTCATGTACTTGTAATCAAAAGATGTAACCTCAATCAAAGTTAGGCAGCACCAAATTCGAAGATTCCATGTCTTGCGGTCTCTGATATGCTTTTTACACAGTATCATGAGTTTCTGTTTGTTGATGCTGCACAGCACATAGAATGAATGTAGAAAGACGAACTAAACGGTTAATCGTAAAATTTGAATGAATAGCGAACTGAGTGGACGACCAAATTGCCAAATGAAGTCAACGTCTATCTATGCCATAAATTAGCGTCCATAAATCAAGATGACTTAAGTCCTTCTGTGCGCACCCTAATGGGTTAGCGATACTGCTATTGGCACCAGCGGTGTTTCTGCCATGATCCACAGTACAGATGTGCGAATCTGATCCAAAGTCAGATCGGGTTGGACTCCGGATTATGAAGTCACTATTCGGATCGCCTCGAATTGGACAGGGTACCATAGGAAAAATCTTAAATCTCAGAAATGCATGCTGCTTCTTGATTTTTGTGAACTATCCAACTAATAATGCACTACTGAATCTCGGGTTATCTATTTTTCCGCGGTGTAGACATTCGGATTTATTTGCTATTAAAATTCTTACATTGCAATGCAATCGGAAAAGTATGTTTCAAGCTTCAAACTATGATTTTGTTTGGTTATCCAAGTTCATGGCTCATGAGAACAGAGATAAGCAATTCGCCTACACATATATCTCTAGGTACTTCTATGTCTAGTGCGAATAGTGCCATTTGGACATCGCCAACGACTAGGTCTAAATTTCTCTTGTGTACGATATAGACTATTGACTAACGTTCAAAAGGTTTAAAAAGTTCATTAATTTCACTCATATTGCAAATTACAATATGTAGCTGAGTACACGTTAGATCAATTTGATGACAGTTAATCATTAATTTGAAGTTAATATGAAACTTGATCTCATGCTACAAGATAGGATGCAACAGCATTGCATTCATGATAACAGCATTGCGTGGTAAACGAACGAAATTTGCATAGACTTTTATGGCATATCTGGAAAATGAACAGTGAAAGATGCAGTTGACCAAGTGAAGGGAGAACATTTTGAATACAACAAGAACACGACAGGTAAGGCAGAACTCCCCACTTTCTGATATTAATGCCGATTTAATCAAGTAAATTGGTAAAGGATTGACAGGCCTTCGGCGTCTAGAGCCTTTTATGGTCGATCTCACATCCTTGATGGACGCCGTCGCCAATCTTTTACTAAATTACTTGATTAAATCGCATAATATCAAAAACGCGGGGACATTTGCATACTGTGTTGCAATGAAATTATGAAATAAGAGATTCGTGTGTACGAAAAATGTAGTGGTTTGATTATCTTGCTGTACTGATGCTTACCTGCGGTTCCAGATGAACGTCCACTTTCTCATGAACAAGATTTGTTATTTCTCGTTTTAGGTCTCCAACTCCGCGACTAAGGAGGGACAAACTTGCGCCGTGCTGACTTTTTTGACGAGTCATGGTTTCTGAAATTTGAAAGCATGTATTGGTAGCACTTCAAGCTTCTATTCAATAAGAAACACATTTCATTTTTTAATACAAGAATACTTTCACAATTTATTGGAACTTGCAACTCTGCTTGTTTATTCATGAGTGTAATAATGTGGTCAGGATTTGAAAAGCTAAAGTTAATATGCAAAAATAAAAGTAGATTTAGGGTGAAGGTTTTACAAAATGTAGCACTGCACACTCTTTAGCAAAATTGATGTTACATCACTACAACTGTTGAAATATCTCAGTGTCAACAGTCATTCAGTTCATTTGATTAAAAAAGTATCATACATCATCTGAAAGGCATTTGTCTCCTCCTAATGATTCACTATGATTATTAGCTACATCTTTGAACGGTTGTCTACTACATGAAATTTTGTCAAACACAGCTACTTTCATTTCAATGAAAGTTTTGGCATCAAAATCATAGGTAGAAAAATCAAACACATATCAGTGTACATACAGAAGAAAATGCTTTCAGAAAAGTATTTGGACTCATCTACAAGACAATTATACGCGTCATAACTAATGTTATATTGCCCAATTCATTTATAGAGAAATTGGTGACAGAAGCATGATTTTCATTCCAATTCAGCTCATAACATTCTAATGCATGAGCTTATGCTGTGTACATAGATAGTGAGCCTTAGATTATCATCTAGCGTGTAAATGCAGTACCGTAGTATCACTTCATCATCAAATAAAGTTTTATGATCATGGTGAATAGACAGATTAAAGACAGTGATTTTCTTAGGTGACGTGCAATTGGTTTAAGTGAAAAACAGCTTATAGCCGAATAGGTGTGTGATAAGGCCTAAGACAGACTCTCTGGAGTTGGCAACGGGAATTTTGATATAAAGAAATGCAAGAAGGGTATTCGATCAAGACGGAGTAGAATTGCATCTCGAAGCAACCGACGTCTAATCAGAATGGTTGAAATTCACAAGAAAGTTTCTGTGTCTGTGGAAGCGAAAGGTTTCAGTGTGAACTACATATCAACGCTTGCGCAATTTTATCTTTCAGGCTGATAATGCACCAGCTCACACAGCGAGTGCAGCAACATTCTTTAGGGAACAGTGTGACATACGGTCACTGCCCTGGCCCTCCCGCAGTCCTGATTTGAATCCCATTGAGCATGTCTGGGATTTTCTCGGTAGGAAAATCAAGTGTCGTTCCATTCCCGTAAAAGCAAAAGAGCTGAAACAGTGGCTCCTGGCAAAATAGCAATTGATGCCAAGATCTTTTAATGACTCTTTGATAGTGAGCATGAATGATCGCATCTCAGCAGTAATCGCAGCTCGTGGAGTTGTCACCCGATACTAATTACTTATTTGACTTACAAACATTTTCACAATAAATACATTAATTCTCACAAAATGTTCTCGTATCAAGGAGCACACATAATAGGCTACCATAAGATAGGAAAAGAAGAGTAAATAAAATTTCACAAGTGGGTGTACCCGTATGCAACATTAATTTTGTTAAAGAGTGCACATGTATGTCTAAAATTGACTACATTACATTTCTTTATTCAAGATTTACAGCAATTTTTTTGAATGAGTAGGGGAATGGGTCGTTCAAACCCTGATCATAGTTTTATATCTGATACAAAAACGTGTCTCATCTTTTGTGTACTTTGTTGTATCTTTTGAAATAGAAATGCATGCAGTATATCCCTATATTTTGATACGTGTTATAAGTTCAATGACGCTCTGCCCATTGAGATGCCTGCTTTCAAATTTGATCATGAAATGCTTTAAGTAAATGTCTCAATTTATCACAAGTAGGCCTATCATCAGATTTTCACGCTATAGGTGAATAAAGTAGAAGATCATTCAACACATGCAGATGTTGTGACTTTGTTAGTAAGTCGGTCATATTTTCTGATGACACCACATGCATGAATAGCGCGATACACATTGCAATAATCACCTTTAGATGTATCACGGAATTCCCAATTTGGAATTTGAAATAATATCAGATAGTTTCTTCAAATAGCATATGCATTTGTATTACTTCAAAACTTTCAAACTCTCCCAACAGGGAACACGGAGCATGGCATCACATGCAAGAACGATTCTTTCAGCTTTATTCAGGATTATAATGCAGTCAGCATTATATTTGCCGGTAAGGGCAATACTAGGTGTCAACAAATGAGTTCAGGAATGATCATGAAAAGTGCAGTAAAATGCAGCACGACGCACAAGAATTTCTTACAGCAAATTATGCGATACAGTCTTGATCTTCCTTAATTAATATATTTCCTTAGGTTTGCACTACATCTGATCGACAAGTACAGTGAACCATTACTTTACAGGATAAAACCACGGTGGGTGAAGGTTCCAGATAAGCGGAATTTCTAGAACAATTAACTGTTGGTAAGTGGGCAATGCATGCGATGTACATTAAATAATGAATACATTTGTAATAATTCATTTGCAGATGAGAAGGCTAACATATTTTGTTAAAAGTATAGCAGCCTACATAGCCTGTACAGCATTATACACGTCAAAAACAAACCTATTTAACAGTAGTTTGAATGTGAGCTTCTGCAAGTTTAGTAGTTTACGTGACTAGGCTCTACTTCTACAAGTATACTAGCCTAAATGTTTTAAATGGACGTTAAAATAATCCAGATCTACTCGTAAGCTATCTAATTGAATCTTTTTCTAAGAGAGATCATATTAATTTAATTTCTATCCATTTCTGTGATAAATGATGTATAGATTGATAGAATTCGACAACATGAATGTCATCTTACATCGTCCAATTACATCTTCCCCGGAACCGGAAAGAAGAAACGTAAGAGGAGAGAGTAAGAAAAATAATTATGTGTATAAGCATTTGAATATATTCACCAGCTTCTTTTATTATTTGATGTAATCTGCGGTCTGTTTGTCACGAGTATTGGGTATCAGGATCAACCTGACATTTAAAATTATACACAACGTAGGTTGATGCGATCATGCGTTGTGTACAATTCTGACAGTCAGATCGATCCTAGTGACAAACTCACTCGGGACAAACAAAAAGTAGATAACAAGAATAAAAGAATGTCTTGCTGCTACAAGAATCAAAAAATATAAGCAGCGTAACTGAATGTTGATAGCCATCTAAATACATACTCATTCTAAAAGTTGCTTCCACGACGCTAGCAATAGTTTTTCGGTTAAATATAAAGGACGTGGCAAATTTGAAACTGGTGCAGCAGAAGCACTGTTGTGGTTGTGTCGTGTGTGAAGTTTGGTTTGATAAACTTGTGTATTTTCGAAGTTATGGCTATGCTTGTACTTTATCAATTTTTCATTCTGACTTTGCTTGTTGTTCGTAACCAGCCTTAATAACAGATAATACTCCCAGAAAAAATCAGACCCTTGATCTTAATGGAAAATCTCCTTACAGAAGTATTCAAAATTGCCCTTGATGATGGCCATCGTATTCCTGGGTCTGGCTAATTGCTCCTGACATTTTCAGTTCATGGACATACAACCCGCTTTCACAGGCAAATCTTTGCAAGTCCCTCTATCTTCAATAGGCTTGTAATCGTAGACAACATCATCAAAAAAGGCTTTTTGTCTGCAAACTCTAAGAAATTACTATTGAAACTCTACTAAGTCTACAATAGCCAAATTAGAAGTCTTTTTTATAAGTTCTATTGCATCTCTATTTCTATTTCGACAATACATCGGCAGCAAATTGGAAAACAAATTAATGAGTAAATAGCAATTCCATTTCGCTTAACAAGAAGTCTACTTCTAACAAAAGTAATAAAACTTTTGCAGCTTTACATCCGAAGATGACATTTTGTAAAAAAGAATTAGAATTTTCTGAACCTGATGTATTGTAATTCTCTATAGATTTTTTTCATTTTAATGTCATTAATTTTCTATCGTTGTTTCAGACATAGAATTCCTATTTTCTGAAACCCGGGTTCTGACGTAAATAATCCATCTGTTACCGGCTTTTGGGCTCTCTGGACTGTACAAAAGCATATTTATCTCAAGACCACAGTGAAAAATCTGATTCCACAAACTAATTCACAACAGAATTATTTTTATCGAATTAGAAATCATACTCTTCAGAATAGACTTCAAACTGCTGAAACCACTAGGACGTGGTAATCGGTTTGTCCTTTAAAACTATCTCAACATTTCTGACAATCGAGTAAGTCAACGTAGTTACAATGTCGAAATCGATCACCGATATATTTATCCATTACCAGCAATGAAATTCAGTTCATGAGTGCATAAAATCACGGTCATCAAAGGCAGTATTAAATTATCAAAGTATAATGCCAAAATGAATAACAAGAAAAAATGAATTTTGCCTATAAAACAAGGCAGGAATTATTCGATTAATCCAATCAAATCAACCATGTGATCTTTCGAACTATTGGCTGAAATCAAAAAGCTATAGAAGCTA
Organism: Prostheceraeus crozeri; assembly: GCA_907163375.1. Classification (NCBI taxonomy): domain Eukaryota; kingdom Metazoa; phylum Platyhelminthes; order Polycladida; family Euryleptidae; genus Prostheceraeus; species Prostheceraeus crozeri. The sequence goes on along the minus strand of CAJQUW010008193.1, from coordinate 109,814 downwards.
AATTTGTTGGCATAGCAATTTTGTTAGCTCATTATAACGTACGATTTTGAAGTGAGGAATAATTTTTGGTGGAGCAATGATTCTCCTGTGTTTTAATCGTTTTTAGCTTTATATAAGAGCGATTTTCATATGTGCCACACAGACAATTATTAAACTTTAGCAGCAGCAATCCATATATAACACCACAATTTGGATGATATTTGAGAAACACCTGAAATCGCGATTAAGTGTTAAATTGCAGAAGTTTTCCTTTGCCCTCAATTGAAGTTAGTGGGATTAAATAAGACAACAGAGTATGAGCATCTTGGTCACTTAAGATGCTCTTCTGGGATTCATGCTACACCAATGATGCTAGAGCATAGACATCGGACAACATTATTAGGATAATAATGTAATCCGATGTCTATGTGCCAGACCTTCAGAAGAATCAAATCTTTGAAACCTCAATAAATTTGAATACTCTTGCCGTGATGTGATATATTGCAAGGGCTTCAATGTTGAAAGAGACATGACAGTATTCGTGGATGTTTATCTTTCACATGGTGCATTGACAATCAACCTGCACCATGACCTGTACCTAATCCACTTAAACATTGTCAACCACTGGAAGCTATCATTGAATAAAAACTTTTTTCATTAGCAAAAACATCAGATCATGTTAAAATGACTCTGGGCTATTATTAATGAATTCTATTATTGAATTTCGTGGGAAACAAATAAGGTGGGTGACCTCAATTCATCTATTGTTTAAAATAACTAATTCATTTTTTCGAAATTTCTTGGATTTCAGTGAGAACCCGGGTTCTGACGTAAATAATCCATTTGTTACCGGCTTTTGGGCTCTCTGGACTGTACAAGGATATTTATCTCAAGACCACAGTGAAAAATCTGATTCCACAAACTAATTTTCTTTTAGTCAAATAGGTTTGTTGTGTTTCTTGCAAGGACACCCTTGGCCTGTGTGTTTTTGCAATAGTCAGAGACGTAGGCAGGGGGTGCGGTGACAATATTCTCACACTGCTCAAAAATGGACACATAACAGAGCTAAGGTAAAATGTCATTTAGAATTCAAACTTTTGAAATCGATCATGATGGAATTGTAAAACTATTAGTCAAAAACATCTTCGTAATTTCTTCGTAATCCCTCGGATGGAGGTCCTCCAAACAGCTCATACAATTTTGCCGATCCATCTATCTGCGAGAGCAGTTCTTCAGGTTATCCGATCCACTACATTCCCATATTGGAGACTATCCGCTCCATTTGGCTGCTGATCTTCATGGTCTCCAATCCGCTGTATTTTGTATTTGTCGATTGAAAATGGCTAAGTGCATAAAAGATGGCAATTATGAATTTATATACAGGAATTGAATTGTGAATTTACGAAATCGAATTGTGGAATTGAAATGTGAGTAACACGAAGTCATATTCATGATCTAGTCTTAAGAGGTACAACCTACGAAGTATTAATGAACGCGCGGGATTTATGACACTAAATAACCTAGAAGAAAAAGTCTAGCATCACGAAGACTAAACCATTCGCCATGTGAAATAATAATTTATCAAACAATAGAGAATTATAAGTAAGAGACAATTGTAAGTAGGAGACAATTGCTTGCACCTAGGACTTCACGGGTTGATCATTAAGAATCAATTAGAATACAGAATACAGTAAGTCATTGAGCTGATAGAACTTTAGCTGTGGTAGTTCCAGTCACAGATATTTGAAAGTATTTTATAATTCCTTTTGAATAGTACCTTTCTATGCCTGAATGTTGTCTTACCTATTTCTATCATATTGTCCATATCTGTCATATATCTAAAATCTAAATTTTGAAATTGTTTGTAAAGCCTACCTCCCTTTGTATCCTCTGATGCGGCCTGTGCAGGCGAAAATTTAGGAGATAGACCTATTAATAATAGCAAGGCTTTTCATTTCTTGATAATAAAAGAGATATTTGATTATAGTTAGTTTATGACATATCTCTTGACAATGGGAATTAGTACAGATAAATAAATCAATTAGTATAATGTTGAGTAAAACCATCAACATGAAATGCTTGAGAATGTCACAATTTCTTCCCCTTTTGAAAGATTGTCGTTTCGATAGCAAATTCACTTATTAAAAAAACAAATTTAGTTGTTCAGGCTTCTTGCACCGTCGACCGCAACGCGATACAGATCCACTTCAATCATCGGGAGGTGTCCGGAGTCGAGATAACACAACAGACAAATCTAGTTGATTTAGAGTCTCTGAATTGGGAGGAGAAGCAGCAGCGCCAACCGGAATTGGAGAATTTGGCGAAGCAATGGGGAGAAATTGTGTGACCCAACAGTACTGAAAGATCCTTTCGCAGTTGTTGGAGATGAATGAATAGCAGGTTGACGAGGAACCAGGCATTGCATAGATCGAAGATACAGACGATGCGGAGACAGAAGACACTGGCATTGCAGGAGATGAAGATGCGAAGACCGGAGATGTCGGCGTAGAACTCGCTGTATCGTAGATCCTCATCTCTTCGTCGGTGAATCGTAGCTGCTCCATGTGGTGACGATGAATCGAACCATCTTCGATGTTGATTACGGACGCCATACGATTACCAATATTTCTGATAATAATTCTTTTCGGAACTGTAATTGATTGCCTCTCTGAAATGACTTCACGCGATGTAATAGAATTATTTTTCTATGTTATGCCCCTGAAAAGCTCCGCCGGACGACGTCTTGTCGTGCTATGTTCAGCATTCCTATATTGAAAGAGGAGGCTAGAAGTAAACCTTTCAAGATCCTTTCAGTTTATCCTTTTTTTCGTTCTTGTGTCTTCCCGAAATACTGGTTGATTCTCGTATGGTTGCTGTGACTTTTCGCAAAAATCATCAATATCAATTTCGCTATCTAATTCCATGGTCTCAAACTTATGTGTGAGAAGCAGTTGGTATTCTTCCTTGTGGGTTGATAGTTTGGCGACATCTGCCTTTTGAGGTTTCCGTATAAGGTTTGCTCTCTCTCTCTATTTTCGTGTTGAAACACCGAAGCCCGCACCAGCCGATGATCGCTGCCAATGTTGAAGCGATTCAGGACGTTGACATATTGAACGATATGAGGTCTGCTTGACAGGATGTAGTCGATCTCATTCTCCATGGCTCCGTTTGGAGAGATCCAAGTCCATTTCCTCGAAGACTTATTCTTGAAATAGCTGTTCATTATCTTAAGTCTATGTTGTTCGTCAAATTCAACCATCCGGTGCCCTCTATTATTTCTAGTTCCTATGCCGCATGGTCCGGTAAAAGATTCACTTGACTCATGTCTCTAGCGTTGAAATTTTCCAATATCAGGTTACAGTAGGATCTGTTGCTAGTGATAAGATCTCACTTCATCGTATACCTTCTCGACCTCTTCATCTGGGTGGCTGCTTGTCGGTAGAGGAATTACACTAAATAACCTATAAGGAGAAATCCAGCATCACGAAGACAAAACCATTCACCATGTGAAATAATACTTTATCAGAGCAATTAGAGAATTATAAGTAAGAAAGACAATTATAAAGTTATTTTATCTGTTGGTAGTTCCAGTCAGAGATATTTGAATATAGTTTATGACATATCTCTTGACAATGGGAATTAGTACAGATAAACAAATCAATTAATATAATGTTGAGTAAAACCATCAACATGAAATGCTTGAGAATGTTTGAAGTCCCTCCGCTCCATTTGTCTAATTGCTGGAGCTAGCGGAGCAGTCCTGGAGACGCTGTTCTACAAGATATCCAATCCTCTGCATTTGTCTGTGTACTGGAGCAAGTGCAGCAGTTCTGGAGGCTCTCCCATCAGCTGCATCTGTCTATTGGAGACGCTCGCTCCATTAGTCTATCGGAACTGTACTGAATCATCTTTAGTCCGCTGCATTCTTCGGTTGAAGGCGCTCCGCTAGGGCTGTCTACTGGACCTGCTCTGGAGACTCACTGATCCGCAAAAAAAGTTTTCCGTGTGAAGCGGTCCGCTCCATTTATGCAAAAGAGCTTTTCTGGGGGCTTCAGTTTGCTTAATTCCTTGTTTGGAGACGCTCCGCTCCTTTTGTCTGTATACCGGAGCTGCTCTGGGCCCTCTTCAATTCGCAACATCTGTCGGTTGGAAGCGGTCGTATTCATAATTCGCAGACGGTAACAGGGGTGTCTGTAATTACTACAGAAATGACTGACATAAATACATTAACTTCCGTAGTCACCACATGCTTTGTGCTCATGATTATAACATGCTATTATATGGACAGGACGTGCTGGAATTGTGCGCATGTGTTGTTTGAGAGAGCACATGCAAGATATATTGAGATGATTGTGCATTTTGTATTTGACAAATGAAGATCTGTAGGTGTCCCACTGTCCTCTATTATTCTCTATGGCAGAAATATTTCAAATATGTTCGATTTGCGACATCTATTATAAAATCATTTTAACGCACTTTCGAAATTTATCATGAAACATATAAGTCATGAAACATAGGTTACAATGTAGTTCCGTATTTTTGCGACAGGTTTTATTGAATCTTTATTGTAATAATATGACGCGAACTGAAGGGTAAACTTTGTCATTTGACATTAAAAAAACGATCTTACAGGTGGTTGATAATATCAGATATTAAGAAATATTCGTTTAGTGTCCTTTTACAACTTTTGCAAGTATTATTTTCTGCATTGTTAAACCTTTAATGTTAACCTTTAACCTCAATGTTAAACCTTAAACCTCAAGAATGTTGCAATCGCTGACTTGTAGATAGATCTTTAGGTACCGATACGTATATTCTACTACTAGCGCATTACTTTGCTTGACCCTCGGACTACCTTGCTGCTATAGGGTGGATAACTGTATCACACTTTCTTGAGATTTTGATTTTAGCATAGTATGTAGTAATCATTCAAAAAAATTTGACTTTCTGTGATTTAAACTTTATGTGAATAATTTTATCACACTTGATTCTGACAATAGCTTTCAAGAATTTTAATTATGTTAGCGTTTAAGCAGATGGTAGCCAATGATGCATTTTCTTAATCAGCATGATATGTCAGAAATATGTGCATTCACTGAAATAAGCCTTTAACAATCATTTTCCAGGTCATCCACCCATATCATGAAACAAGGACGACAGTTTTATAGGGCGTTAGCCAGAGGCTTGGCAATGGAGTATGTTATAACTCGACTTGCACGACCTCTGGGCTTGAATACTTAGGTCATCTCCCCCATGGAACAATTTAGTGGTCGAGCAATTAAGACCTCATAGAACAGCAAAGCTAGAGCGGCAGGTGACGGCAGAGAAAGTGCATAAGATATAAGAAATGCCGCGATGCTAAAAAAATTGTCAAGAAGCTACAACTTAATAGAATCTGCGCTTGTATTGGATTCATCGCTATTTTTGTAAGATTTATTGCAATTTAGATTGGCAAGAAGAAATGCCTCAAATGCAACACCTCAATTTGTGGCAACCACATAGCTCACGTTATCTATGAAAATTATTGTGTTGAATAAGAAAGTTTGTTGAAAATGTAGTGTGATTGAATTACATTTTGCAATTTCTTTAATGCATTGAAAATGCACAAATGAGTATTTCACACAAAATATGAGACAATTGTTAGCTTACATATGATTCAAATTGAAATAAGGAATACTTCAATAATCAAACCAAGCTGATATCAGTCAACTCCTTGCTCCATGGGCAGAGATTTGTTTCGAAATAGATCATAAATAGATAGATAATTATACCCTTTCAATTTAAAACATAAAACTTAAACATGTTTGATTTTTTACTATATGTCTGTTTTGCATGTTGTATAGATAGAGCATGGAAATAATTGAAATAAATAATAGACACGTTATCACTCAAACTGTTTCGAATACTTTTACTCCGTTTAATATTGACAACAGTAACAGTTCTGTAAAATAATCATGTTTTATTGTGTTAGTCTATACTGTAGGGAAGATAGCCATTCATAATTATCCGATCGCAATAAAATGTGTAAAATAATAGATGGGAACTTTAAGAGGTAGGGTCTAAGTATTTTGTAGGCGTATTAAGGGATTAAGCATCAAAGTATTTTCAACACTAATATTATCCATTCTGTTTCATCAGATTATGGAAGTAGCATATTCTACAGCTGAATGTCACCATTAAAAGTTGTTTCGTAATCTCGGCATCTCGAAATCACAGGATTGGTTTTTCAAAATCCCGAAATTCCAGGTTTTAGAAGAGTACACGGGATACAAGACAGTCGTGAAACCAGTGCTAATATATGGAGCGGAAGTGTGGGAGATGAGGAAGAAGGAGACGATGATGCTGGACACAGCAGAGATGAAAATGCTGAGACGGATTAGAGGTGTTACGTTAAGAAACAAACTAACGAGTGAACAGATCCGAAGGGAGCTTGGAGTGACCAGCATCTGCGAAAAGACAAGAGCAACACGCTTGAGATGGTATGGACACCTCATGAGGATGGAAGTCGACAATCCTGTTAAAATGGTGAATGGAATGGAGGTGAACGGAACCCGAATGAAAGGACGTCCGTGCAAGCGTTGGCGCGATAATATTCAGGAAGATATGACCAAAATTGGACTCGAGGAGAGAGATGCCTACGACAGAAGACGTTGGAGAAGCATGACACAGGCCCCCGACGCGGCTAACTAGCTGGAACAGGAAGAAGAAGAAGAAGAGTACCCATGATTGCAATCTCTAGCAAATAGCAATCGTGAAACAACGATTTTAGTGTGCGTTGGTTTTAAAAGTAGGCTGTAGATCAAAGGTTGTAGAAATTTTGAATTACCTTTGCTTAATGAATTTATCTAAACCTGTGACATATGGATACTGAATTCTAATGCTTTTCAATTTTCAAATTACCACGCTCGTAGATAATTCTTACGAAATTGTAATCTTAACAATAGTCTAACAATAAATTCCTTAATTTCTTTACAACGGAATATCCTCTGGAATTTCCTTACTTGGTATTATCATATTCGATTAGCTATGTAGTATAGGCCATCTTGATGAATTATACTTCATCACTTCATGAAACAGAAAAGAAGCTCAGTAATTTTCGAAATTTTTATGACGACTAAGAAATTATGATGCTTTTCATTAGATTTACTTTGTAATTAACTTAACTTCCTTTGAAGTTTAATGCTTTAAGATTCCAATCAGATTTTTCATAGTTTTTGTTATTTCTGTAAGAAGTAGGCATAGGAAGTAGCAAGCTGGTGTCCTAGGTTTCCCTGGCTGTTTGGAACACCTTTCGACAATATGGAATCGGTTGAGGCTGGCGAAGCTTGAAGGTAAAGATATCCATGTCGTCTGGCTGGATTTGGCCAACGCCTTTAGAGGTGTGCCTCATAGAATCATTCAGTTCGCTCTTGAATTTTTTCACGTGCCTCAAAAGTTAAACGAATGTATCACCAGCTATTTCGATTCACTCCGCTTCCGTTTTGGCACCAATGCCGGCATGACTGGTTTATGTCGACTAGGAAAAGGAATTGCTATGGGATGTGCTATTTCTCCCATCCTGCTTGTCCTGGTCATGGAAATGATTATGAGGAGTATCGGCATCAGTAACAATATGAAGACTTTTATGGAGGATTTGACGGTCATAGAAAATGATTCCAGGCTTGTCTCAGATTTTTTCAACAGGTTGCGTGAACTTGTGGGTGATGTGGGATGAAATTTTAGCCACGGAAGAGTAGGGCACTATCATTGCGGAAAGGCAAGATGATAAACGTGCCTTTTGATCGAGGAGGCGAGCGTACTCCGACCGTTCGAGAGACAGGAGCGAAAAGCTTGGGAATATGGTATACGTTTCCATTGACTGCTGCTCCATCGGTGAGGAAATTTCTTGCTAAAGCCGGTATTAAAAGCGTAAAGATGCCCATCAATAAGTTGATTACAAAGCTGGAAGAAGGTATAATCTTTGTGTTAAGGACCTGGGCGCAACGAGCTGTTGCGGACCCACTATCTTGAGAGACACTGAACTTAATGGGTCGAAATGTCGGTAACTGATGGCGCTCAACTGATGACTCAAGTACTTTTTTGGGTGCAGCAGTTGCTGTTTCACAAAACTGATCTAATTCGAATCACATTATCATTTTGAAAATGTACTTCTTGTGCATTTGCTTTATTCATTAAAGTGAATAATAAGGAGATTTCATCTAAAAGTTGATATGTAATGAGATTTAATGATGAATACTATGTTATATAATGAAATTTTTACATAATTACAATTGCAATTAGATTTGCAACACTTTTGATTTTTAATTGAGTTCCATTAATAATTACACTAAAACTAATGTCATGCATCTTAAATAGTTAGCGAACAATTTTCTTCCAGATGGCAAAAGAACATGTGTATTACAACATCGAACATCGCCCGAAGAAAGGAAGTCCAAGATCAAGATGTAGAACTGTTGTGAAGAGTGGGATGGATATAATTAGGCATCTTACCGAAGACATAGCCGCCGATAGAAGCGAGTGAAAGCAATGAACTAATGGCCACCACGTGCAGCCCAATCACCCGGGAGGCTGAAACTGGACCGGGTTGCCCAAGGTGAGCATTGAACACTGTTACTGATATGCAAAATGAAGTGGGGCCTACACTGACTAGTTCAAGATGCTTATTAAAGCATAGATGCGATTGGCAACAGTTACTGTAGCAAGTTAATCTAAGAAATTCCTCATTTTTAATTTGCCAGCCGTAACATGCTTGAAGCGTTTCTCATACTACTGTCTTAAGTTGATGTGCGTGTATGTTCACGGGCATAAGTGAATGTGCAGTGGCAAAGAAATAATTGCACAATTTTTAGGTTTATAATGTGATTGATGTCTGTAGGTCTGTCGGATGAGCCACGGTGGTGGGGCTACTGTAAAGTGACAGAACCTATTACAAATTAATCAGTAGGGCTTGTAATGCGAGTCTAATCAACTGGTTTAACTCCTCCATCAACTTGACACTCATCCTTTTGTGAAAATCGTTGTTGGTTCTTGAATTACCAGTAGTACTTTTAATGTTTTGTTGCATGATGGACGTTGTTTTGAATGCTGTGACATGTGTGTTTAACGCTATGAGTGATTCCAGTGACATTGCCATCGGAAAAATTACAACGTTTAATTAATGAATCTTCAAAGTAAGTGGTAAAGAAATCAGAGGAATCTAAATGAAAGAATGAGATCGGTAAAACTTAATTGCAACTAAGGCTACTTGCGCTATGAGTAGTCGATCAATTGATTTGTTGACAGCTAAAAATTGTATTGCAACTTATTTGGCCTAAGCACTCCATTCATTCGGATTATAGCTGGAAGATCATTAATTTCAATTATTCGTCTTATTCAAATTCAACGTCTTCGTCTATTTCAATTATTCGACCTTATTCTTATTGATTATCTAACAACTCGACTCTTTCTTTGATGACCATCAGGAAAAATCGGAGCAATTGCTCACACAAAGAATGCCGTTTTCATTCTGAAGTCATGAAGGTGATTTTGAAGTGATATTTTGGCAAAATTCCATTTGGTACCGGCACCAGTATTCTCGGCGAGCTGTTTCTGGTTCACCCGCATATTTGGTAGAACCGGTTCTAAACCGATACCGGGAGTAAACCCCAATTCTGATTGCAGCAGCAGGATGATTAATTGTAATTAGTCGTTGACAGCAATAGTTTAATGGCAATTGTAAGTCATCGTCTTGCATGTACTTTTAGACTTGAATTACGTTCGTGCATTCGAAAATTCAAATATTCTTATAGTGAATTTATGACCAGTGTTTTTGAGCGGATCAAAATTCCGCTTTCGCTCGCTCATCGCTCATTTGCTCATATTCGCCCTTTCGCTCGCTCATCGCTCATTTCCTCAAAATAATCCTTTCGCTCACTCACCGCTCAAAATCATGAAAAAATGCCGCTCGCTCGCTCATTTTTCGATAATGCCCTCCTTAATTCTACAAACCTTTTTTATGTTCAAAGCTAATTCCATGCGTATATTTTAATAAACACATTTTAGGCGTTAAAGGGAAATTCATCATTTCATTTTAGATGAAATTTGAACCACAATGAAATAATGTAGACCATCATACCAATGTATTAAGAAGGTAGCTATTGCAGAAAATTAGTTGAAACAATATATTTTGATGAACATAGCCACAGAATTCTTTTGACATGTGAAGAGATGGGCAATAATCTAAACTTAATCTTACATGCTGATCACCTGAATGACTGATTCATGTGATCAGCATGTAAGATTAAGTTTAGATTATTGCCCATCTCTTCACATGTCAAAAGAATTCTGTGGCTATGTTCATCAAAATATATTGTTTCAACTAATTTTCTGCAATAGCTACCTTCTTAATACATTGGTATGATGGTCTACATTATTTCATTGTGGTTCAAATTTCATCTAAAATGAAATGATGAATTTCCCTTTAACGCCTAAAATGTGTTTATTAAAATATACGCATGGAATTAGCTTTGAACATAAAAAAGGTTTGTAGAATTAAGGAGGGCATTATCGAAAAATGAGCGAGCGAGCGGCATTTTTTCATGATTTTGAGCGGTGAGTGAGCGAAAGGATTATTTTGAGGAAATGAGCGATGAGCGAGCGAAAGGGTGAATATGAGCAAATGAGCGATGAGCGAGCGAAAGCGGAATTTCGATCCGCTCAAAAACACTGGTCATAAATTCACTATAAGAATATTTGAATTTTCGAATGCACGAACGTAATTCAAGTCTAAAAGTACATGCAAGACGATGACTTATAATTGCCATTAAACTATTGCTGTCAACGACTAATTACAATTAATCATCCTGCTGCTGCAATCAGAATTGGGGTTTACTCCCGGTATCGGTTTAGAACCGGTTCTACCAAATATGCGGGTGAACCAGAAACAGCTCGCCGAGACTACTGGTGCCGGTACCAAATGGAATTTTGCCAAAGATATCACTTCAAAATCACCTTCATGACATTCAGAATGAAAACGGCATTCTTTGTGTGAGCAATTGCTCCGATTTTTCCTGATGGTCATCAAAGAAAGAGTCGAGTTGTTAGATAATCAATAAGAATAAGGTCGAATAATTGAAATAGACGAAGACGTTGAATTTGAATAAAGACGAATAATTGAAATTAATGACTTCCAGCTATAATCCGAATGAATGGAGTGCTTAGGCCAAATAAGTTGCAATACAATTTTTAGCTGTCAACAAATCAATTGATCGACTACTCATAGCGCAAGTAGCCTTAGTTGCAATTAAGTTTTACCGATCTCATTCTTTCATTTAGATTCCTCTGATTTCTTTACCACTTACTTTGAAGATTCATTAATTAAACGTTGTAATTTTTCCGATGGCAATGTCACTGGAATCACTCATAGCGTTAAACACACATGTCCACAGCATTCAAAACAACGTCCATCATGCAACAAAACATTAAAAGTACTACTGGTAATTCAAGAACCAACAACGATTTTCACAAAAGGATGAGTGTCAATTGATGGAGGAGTTAAACCAGTTAGATTAGACTCGCATTACAAGCCCTACTGATTAATTTGTAATAGGTTCTGTCACTTTACAGTAGCCCCACCACCGTGGCTCATCCGACAGACCTACAGACATCAATCACATTATAAACCTAAAAATTGTGCAATTATTTCTTTGCCACTGCACATCTGCTCGTGAACATACACGCACATCAACTTAAGACAGTAGTATGAGAAACGCTTCAAGCATGTTACGGCTGGCAAATTAAAAATGAGGAATTTCTTAGATTAACTTGCTACAGTAACTGTTGCCAATCGCATCTATGCTTTAATAAGCATCTTGAACTAGTCAGTGTAGGCCCCACTTCATTTTGCATATCAGTAACAGTGTTCAATGCTCACCTTGGGCAACCCGGTCCAGTTTCAGCCTCCCGGGTGATTGGGCTGCACGTGGTGGCCATTAGTTCATTGCTTTCACTCGCTTCTATCGGCGGCTATGTCTTCGGTAAGATGCCTAATTATATCCATCCCACTCTTCACAACAGTTCTACATCTTGATCTTGGACTTCCTTTCTTCGGGCGATGTTGTATGTCAAAGTGAGAGACAAACAGAGTTCCATTGTTAAGGTCACATCAGGTATACCTCAAGGTGGGAAACTTTCGCCATTTTTATTCTGTGTCCATATGAGTTCTTTGAAGCCGAGACACAAATCAGCTGTAATGTGTAAATATGCCGATGATGTGCTTTTAGCGTTGCCAATTTGTAATAGTGACAATGTTGACTTGCTAGTGGAGACTGAGATGTACAATATCGACCTTTGGTGTTCCTCACATGGCCTCACTTTAAACCGTGAAAAGACTCAGTGCATGCTTGTGCGCAACAGACAGGTATTCTCTCCGTCAAACCCCTTTTTCAAGGATCAGCTCCGAATTCTTGGTGTGCTATTCAACTCCAATTTGACATGGGACTCTTTTGTGGATAACCTATGCAAGCGAGCCAGTCGTCGGTTATTCATACTGAAGCGTTTGAAATACAATTTGTCCAAACCAGAACTGATGCTGATTTATAATGCTGTAATATTATCAACGCTCGAATACAATGCTCCGCTGTTAATTGGAATTAACAAGAAAAATTCGGAGAGACTAGAAAAAGTTCGTCGACGATGCCACCGTATAATTTGTGGCATCGAATGTGATTGTGATAGATTCACACCTCTAGCAATTCGACGTGAGCATCTGGCCTTAAAAGCATTCAAAGGAATTATTGACTATAGTGACAATCAGCTTCACCACTTAGCACCTTCCCATTTGACTCAGCCACGTTTGTCTCGCAAGCTACTTGTGCCGAACCGAAACTCGCCGAGCTTCTTTCCTCCCATTTTGTACAGCGTTATACAACAGCATGACTTAGTAAACTGATGCATTCTTGTAGAAGTTCAATTTTCTTTGTTGATACATCGTTTTTTCTTGATTGACTTTATGTTTTGACCATTGCTTATACCCGATCATTCTAAAATTGTAATGCATGATTTCCATTATCAATATAACATTTATTCTATTCTATTCTAAGTACAGCATATTTAAATCACAGTTAAAAGAGGTCTTTGCAATGACACTCACCGTGGCAAGAAATAGAAAGAAGGGTGCAGCAGAGCGGAGTCGGCATGGTCACCCAAGATTTATCACTCCAACTGATTACCACTCATTATTTTAAATGTTGGACACCATTAAATGTTGTATTCCTTTTCACTTAATAATGCTTCTGGTATAGTGTCCAAATGAGCTGCTAAAGATCAATAACTAACAAGAAGACATTTCAAAACCTGATTATTCTAACATAAGGAGGCTATCAGAAAAAGGATGTAAGCAAAATAAACTTAACAATGTTACAATTAGAAGATTTTCAATGACTTAATAATTATCCGTACCGGAGAGGACGATTCGGTCTCCCGATTTTTTGATGCGATCCTCGTAAAACTAAACCGCCCGATCTACAATTTTGTGACCTAAAGTTTAGCGTATTTTCAAATTTTTCACTGAAATCATGAAGTTCGGTAAAATTTCAACTTTTAAAAAAAAATCTGCCGAAATTGGTGATTTTAAATCTTGAATTGCTTTTTGCAACATGGAGATGAATCAGTTGGAGTAAATGAACATCGCGATAAGAAAGCTTAGACCCCAAATATGTTGTACGGTGAATTTCATGTGATTTGAAACATTGGTACGGAAGTTAAGGGAGACCGATTCAGTCTCAACGCGCTTCACAGTCCGGTATGGATGGGGTTAAAATGAAGGTCTTAAAATCAATGTACCGTACAGTGAAAGCTATGTATGCCTACATTCGAGTTGTCCGTGTGTAGACCCAATTTGGTTGGTTTCAATTTTTCCACAGTTTGTAGTTCTTTCACGCTTGACGATACTGAAATGTCTCAGGGATCTGCATGTGAATATGTTCCAGCAGGGAAATGTTTCTATCAAATTAAAGCATCTCATACTGGCTTCTTGCAATTCCGGAGACAATTAGTACATCGATGGGGCGAAGCGATGATTGGGAGACCGATTCAAAAGATATGTGAATAAATAATGTGTCGATGGTCAGATGTTCAGCACATTATCGATCAGAAAGACCTTCTTCTTTCTAAGTTCATATCCACAAGTATAATCCAGACAGGCATTCAATGCATATTTTCAAAAGTGAGAAATCCACAGAAGAGAAAAAAAAGTAAGGATGTTTTGTTCATCAATCAAGTTATACACATGCATGTAATAGGAACCATCTTTGAAATAACTTTTCAAATATTTCGCTTTTTTTGATTATTTGATCTATTTTTAGTTTTTTCTAAAAATGGCTCGCTCACGACAAAAAATCACCGCTCGCTCGCTCAATTTTCGCTCACGGAATATTTTTTCGCTCGCTCATCCGCTCATCAAAAACTTGAAAAAATTCCGCTCGCTCAGCTCGCTCAAAAACACTGTTTATGACCAAGGAGCATTCTTTAGGAACATCCTAAGGTCTCCAGGGAAATAATTTAGTAACTGAGAAATTTGTATGCATGTATTTCTGGAAAGTATTTTATTGAAGCGCAAAAAGCACCAGTATTCCGACAGACGACTCTAAGAATTGATGACAGTCCTAGCATACAAGAGGTTAGCCACTTTTCCTATCTCGGAGATATGCTGGACAGCCAAAGTAGAGTAGAAAGGACAGTGAGAGCTCGGGTTGCTAATGCCTGGTCCAAATGGAGAGAGTTAGCCAGCCTTCTGAACAACAAGAATGTCTCCCTAAGATCCAGAGCTCATGTGTATGAGTCTTGCGTACGATCTGTCCTTGTGTATGGCTCAGAAACATGGTCCTTGACACAGATGTTGCTTGAACTATTGCGAGCATGTGATCGGAGAATGCTGAGATACATGGCAGGAGTAAAATGGAGCGACGGAAGATCAAGTGAGGAACTGGCAAGAATGTGTGGTCTGAAGGACCTGGAAGATCGGGTTAGAAGAGGGCGCCTGAGATGGTTCGGTCTTGTAAAGACAGCTGAGGGAAGCTGCTTGGGCAGAGTGGAAAGCATGGAAGTCCCAGGGCGTCGAGCCGTCGGAAGACCAAGAAGAAAATGGCGTGAATGTGTCTCAGAAGATCTGAAGAAAATAGGAATCCCGAAGAGCTCGCTGCCAACCGAGATGAATAGAGGAGAACCATTAACCGTTCAGCACCAGGAGATGGGATTCAAAGGACGTTAAACGTAGAGTAAGTAAGTATTTCTCACTTACTAGATTATCTCCTTGATGACGGTAGGATGTTCCTACAGAAAGGATATGGGCATGAATTCACTATAAGTTAATTACGAGTCGTGGTTGCTTTGTTTTATTATATGCTACAAAAATCTGTGGCGGGCGTCCTACTGGAAAATGTTTTCAAATATTATAGTATTAAAATTCAAAGATTTGAAATGGAATGACAATATTTAATTTCAGTGTCAAAAATTGTTTCAGAGTTCCTTTCCACTAGGGATGTGGAGTCAGAGTCCCGGAGTCCTATCATTTTTGCTGGAATCGGAGTCGGAGTACTCCGGACTCCGGTCTATAACTAGACACGAAATATAATAAAAACTAATTATCTATCCCCGTGCATATAGCTGTCACTGTCTTGATGTCAACTTTAGAGGATAGCCGTTAACAGGAGTTGACGATTGTTCATTCTGTTGATCAGACCAGAAGGCTGATGATGAAAAAGTCTCCTTGCTTTTCGGCGTAATAATTGTAATTATATGTAAAAGAAAATTTACAAGGTCTGATCAACAGATGAACGATGTCAACTTTCTCCGTCAAACAAAAGTACAGAGACACTGCAGCATGCAAAGTTTGTAATAGATGAAGGAATGAACCGTGATAGTGAAAAAAGGATTGTCATTTCACTCGGCGATTTAGTAGAGAAGACAAGCCTCCCTAGCCTCGATCACACTTGCGCACCAAAGGTCACATCAGAGACAAAAATGAAATGCTAGTTTATTTGAGAACATTTCTAATCGTGTGTGATGGCTCCTCTAAAGCGCATATTAAAATCGAAAGTGTACTCATATTTTTTGGTGAAAGATGAGGATTTTCCTGCCTGTTAGAGACTGGAGAAAAACCGTGTGAAGCACTCATCATCAAGAAGATGGAGGAGCCGAGTCGTATTCATCCAACTTAAAGCGACATTTGATAAGCCTTCATCGAAGATGAGTGATGATAATTGTTACAGCAATGACCACTAAAAATAGGTTCAAGTAAGTCTATAATGATCTATGATGCAGGTTACCACTATATTTTTAAAAACTGGGCTTTCTACACTTGCCACCCGGAGTCGGAGTCCTATCAAAAGCCGGAGTCCTATCAACCCCCGGAGTCGGAGTCCTATCAAAGTGATAGGACTCCGCATCCCTGCTTTCCACATTGTCCACCTCGACACCAATGCTGATGCTCAAAGCATGAAATCAGTCTTGCAACTCAGCAATCCTTTCGCAGATTCATGAGCAGGAATTATCAAAAAAATGCATTGAATTTCAATTACTTGATGCAGGAAATCACAATTACCAATTAATTAGTTGTATGAATTTCTCATGTCAATTAATTGATTGAATCAAATTCCAAATACAATAAATTACATGCCCTTAAGGAAATTTTGTTTTATGTGATTATCCGGAATTATGCTTGAATTAGGTCTGCGTCATTCAGATATCAGTGTAGGACTTTTGCGTTAGCATCGACTCAATCATGTGCAGATGCTCGCACTGAGATCTAGAAAGATTTTGATTCATTGCACAGTGCATCATCAATAGTCCCCCACTCCAATGGGTGACAATATTGCACACCCTCAACAACAGGACACGACATGCGTATTACGTGCCCCTGAATTCTCAAGGAGTCCATGCAATATTTCTCATCCAAGACTCATCCATCATCTGTAAGGTTTCCAGCGTCTGTTCAGCTACTGTCTAGGATTCATCAACGAATTGTTCATTGCAAATGTACATGTGCGTCATTGTTAACTTGCGAGTATTGTAGGAAAGCAGGTTGTCATTTTAAAGCATTTTATTCTAACAGCGATCAATATGACAATGTCTTGTCTGTGTCTAAAGCAAGGATTATCAAAAGGAATTAGGGACCTGCGAAACATTCGAATCGGTCCGCTTCGGCTGTCTAAAAGCTGTTTCAACTACTTTCTTAATCTCTTTCTGATTTCTCGATTTTTAATCTCTTCCTGATCGTTGCTACTTGAAAGTGACATTGCAGTGTGTTTGAGATGATGGATTCTCACTGAAGGTGTTAAGAGCGTCGGTTGCTGAACGGGAGTTAGCTGAATCAGTTATAGTGCCTGTTACATTATTAATAATTACTCGATATTTCTGACCGAGTCCGATATGCTTCACAATAACTGATCTAAAGCAGAATTGTAAAGTCTCATTAACAGGCTCTTGCCTTGTATCTTGTAAGACATTCTTTTCAGACTGTCTTTCGTCAGGAATCTTGAGCCCTAGTAAGACACGATCTTAAGGCCCTGCTCGTATGGCATATGGTTGGTAGACACAAAATGTCCCTCTTATCCGGAAATTTATGTACCTCTGAAATGAAATTAATCGGCACAAACGCTATACGAGTTTAAGTACAAAACATGGCTTACAGTATTTTATATTATTTTCCCATAAGCCACAGCTACTGGATATCCTTACCTTACTGATCTTCCATTTCCAAGCTGGCAAGTCCAAGACTACAATAGGCCTACTCAGTTAGTCATTATAGTACTCGCAGTTCTCTGTAATCCTCTAGTTGTATGAGATTGAGTGACCATTTTGAGTAGAAGTCTACATAGGTTATTTAATAATATATTTTGAATTCGCCCTGAAATAATTTAGATAGTCGGTCCGCATACGGACAGCGAAAGTTGTAGGCATCAGAAACTTGCTGCAAAAAGTCAAATATTGTTTTCTGATCTGAAAATAGCGATAGAAATGATAGAATTTAATTGTTTCTTCATGAAAATGGGCGCTTTCCCAGGCTCAGGATTAAAATATAGGAGCGATTGATGGAGGTTTCATTTCCAGTCCTGTGTGAAATTCAAAGCACTTCTTTCTATAAACCGGATGCGGAGGTCATAAGCATGGTCCATGTCATGAAAACTACCTACGGGTAATGTGTCAAAATATGGTTGAATCACAGTTCAGGGCATGCTGTCAAATCAACCATCCATCTAACTCATGATCTAGCATCAATTTTGATTAGAAAAAGGCTGTATGTAGTTGCAAAGCGCAGTAGATTTCAGTTATCTCAGAAAAATAGAGACGCCTCAGTTTGACCGCTTATTTCTTGATAAGTACCAAGATGTCATTGCATATTTCAATAGCCGTGTAAAGTATATTATTATTAGGTCCTATTTGGAAGGCCTATTCTCTTAATGGCAAGCAGCAGAGCTGGATAAGTCAATCGTACATCAAATTAAGCTTAACAAGGCCTATCTAAGTTTTCTATGATTCGATTCGATTCAAAATTTGCCGATTCGCAGGTCCCTTCACAAAACAAATGAATTACTATTAATATTGATTGTTCTGTATTTCCAATTTCAGTTAATGATTGCTCACGAATAGAAATTTCAATCAATCCTTGTTAATGAACTATAGAATTTCACAATCAAAACTCTCCTATTGACACAAAATTGACTGGCCAAAACTCAATCCATTACCAGACTATAGATATTTCAAAACTTTAGGGTACAGTAGGATTACTATTCGATTTTATCGAAATTCGACAGTGTTTCTTCAAAAAAAGGGAATTTCAATTTTCCAAAATCATTGTAGCGTTTCTCATACTACTGTCTGAAGTTGATAAGCGTATGTGCTCATGGACACAACTTAATGTGCAGTGGCAAGTAATTGATTACACAACTTTTAAGTTTATAATGTGATTTATCTCAGCATATTTGTCGGATGAGCCACGGTGGTGGGGCTAATGTAAAGTGACAGAACCTATTACAGACAAATCAGTCGAAACTAGAAAACTGCAATTTGCAACTAGTTCAAACAACTCTGGTTAAGCCCCATCCGCCAATTTGACACTCATCCTTTTCAGAAAATCGTTTCTGGTACTTGAAATTTCATCATTTTAATTCATTGTTTCATTTATTGTATCCTAGACGATCTTTTCAATGCTCTGATAACTATGTTTTATGATATAAGTGAATCCAGCTACCATCGGAAAAATGAATGGATCACTAATGGAAGTGGTAAAGAAATCAGAGGAATCGAAATTAATGAATTACGTCGATAAGGGATTGCTAAACATTAATTGCAACAAAGTCATTGGAACGAACGGTCTGGGCGAACGATTGAACGGTATTTTTTCATTTTTCTGATGAACGAATGATATCGAACGGATGTCTGCGAAGCCGATGAACGGTGATCGGAACGAGCTGTTGTTTTGCTTGATTGAGCGGTAATTATTTGAACGCGATTGAACGGTAATTTAACACTGGAAATTCCTTTATCAGAAATAATGGTAGAAAATGCTTGATATTTTCCAAAATTGCTTATTTACGCACTCTGACTTCAACAAAGTAGTATTTTGAAATTTGAGAATATTCAAGTGACAATTTGGGCATGGGTCACCAGTAGATAAAAAAATCTATTGATTCTCTTCGATGTTGGTTGTTTAAGCATTAAGACTTCAGTTCAATGAGATTTCAATAATAAAATGACACGAGACTTGCTATAACGCAATGCTTCCATTTGATATTGATTTAGTATTCCGAAAATACATGTACTACTCATAAACTACTCAAAAAATCAACGGATATCACGAGGGTTTTTAAGGTTTTTGCTACGGGTCATCTGATCATTCCCACGGGTCACACTCAAATCGTCTCAAGATCGACTTTCATTAGTGTACGCCTAACGCAGTCAGGATATATAAACAAAAACAGAAGTCATGAATGCAGTATAACATTTAGTAATGAATTTTACTCGCGATTCTGCATGTACGTGTGCAGGGTGACCTTTCAAGTCTTGAAGTTAATTACATGTGCTATTTAGACAAGAGACGCATTATCAAATATAGAAATGTATTTTATCATCATATAGCTAGTGCCCGCATCATACCCGCAAGAACAATTCGACATCACTATATGTAACGGATGAACGTTCATAATCCACGGTACAAGTCGAAAATTCCACGTTGCAGAATGTGACCCGTGGAACACCTTAAAAATCTACGCATATCACAATCAATATGCTCATATCTACGCATATCAAATAGCAGTGATGAAAACTGGAGAAGCAGGACTGAAGAAGCTTCACGTCCTTTCATGAAGCAACTAAATTTGTCATGATGCGCACTAAATTACCATTTAATTCATCACTTGGTCACAAGACATTGAACAATTTGAATTCAAAAGATTTGATGAAGTAGGCCTACTTGCACTGTGAGTGTCAATCTGATCTTTACTTTTTAAAATAGTACATATTGCACGGCTTTTGTATCAAGTCATAAACTGGGGTGGGCCCGCTGAGGGCATCTCGATATTTGCGGGCAGCGGGCATTATCCTGCGGGCACGGGCATTCACCTGCGGGCACGGGCATTTATAATAATGGCTTCATCTGCAAATTCATATCCGGACAGTGGATAGCAGTGGATCGAATTTAGTCTATGTTAGCCTATATTTATGCCTAGCTGGCAAGTTCCAAGCTTTGTGTAAGCGAAGTGTCAAATGGGTGAACATCGACCCATCGTCACTTCTAGCAACTTCGTGCAGCGTGATGCTGCTAAAGCGTGTTATAGGCTAATCATCGCGACAAGAGGATTTTCACTTCTTCCATGGATTTTGATGTTCTCTATATAGTTTGATTGTGTTTGATACAAAAGGCGTGTGTGACGTGTGACGTTTGAATCATGTTTCGCATTGTCAATGCGGGTAAATGCCGAAAACTAATTTTTCCGATAAAAAACTGAACAATGTTTTGATTTAAAAAGAGCGATTGAACGGGTGTTTTATGCCATGAACTAACGGAACGGGGATGATAGCACATTTGAGCGGTGAACGAATGAACGGGTCTAAAAGACTAATGAACGGAAGATCGAACGATGGGAGAAAAATATGACCGTTCAAATACCCTGATTGCAACTTATTTGTGTTTAACATCGATTCATTCTGATTGTAACTGGAAGGTACAACAATCGTAATTATTCGCACTGAGATCTGGAAAGTTTTTGAATTATTGTACATTGTCAATAGTCCGCTACTCAGGGATGCGGAGTCCTATCATTTTGATAGAACTCCGACTCCGGGGGTTGATAGGACTCCGACTCCGGGTGACAAGCATATAAGCTTAGTTATTTTTGAAACAGTAACTGGTAGCCTACATCACAGATCATCATAGGCTTTCCTGAATCGATATTTAGTGATCATTGCATCAATTATCAATCATTTTCGATGAAAGTTGATCAAATGTCGCTTTAAGTTGGATGCATACGACTCGGGTCCCCCATCTTCTTGATGTATGCTTCACACAGTTTTTCTCCAGTCTCTATCAGGCACGAAAATCCCCATCCTTCTCCAAAAAATATGAGTACACTTTCGATTTTAATATGCGCTTTAGAGGAGCCATCACACACGATTAGGGTAAGAGGAAATGTTCTCAAATAAACTAGCATTTCATTTTTGTCTCTGATGTGACCTTTGGTGCGCAAGTGTGATCGAGGCTAGGGAGGCTTGTCTTCTCTACTAAATCGCCGAGTGAAATGACAATCCTTTTTTTCACTATCACGGTTCATTCCCTCATCTATTACAAACTTTGCACGCTGCAGTGTCTCTGTACTTTTGTTTGACGGAGAAAATTGACATCAAGACAGTGACAGCTATATGCACGGGGATAGATAACTTGTTTGCATTATATTTCGTGTCTAGTTATAGACCGTAGTCCGGAGTACTCCGACTCCAGCAAAAATGATAGGACTCCAGGACTCCGACTCCACATCCCTGCCGCTACTCCCGCGGGCACTTGTGTAGCCTATGCCTTCTGCACCAGGACGCACGAACGCACACCTTTCTATTATTTAGGAGTCCTGCAATATTCCACATCCAAAACAATCATGCCAAATTTCTGGGTCATCATCTTCAATTATTCATTGCAAATGTGCATGCACGTCATCTGTAACTTAAAGAATCAATGGTTATCAATAGCTGAAATCAGGTTGTCCGCAAACATTGCTTCAACGGCGGTCATAATTTCGTCATGTCTGTGTCTAAGGCAGGGGCAGTCAAAAAACTAACTAATGACAATTTATTCTGCACTTCCAATCTCAATCAATGATTGCTCTCAAATACAAATTTGGAATAATTGATTTTACAAGCGCAATTAAATAGAGTAGAATGATAGTAAAAACTCACCTGTCGTCACAAAATCTTCACCAATACACAATCTATGATCAAACTATATATTTTTCAATACTAAAGGGTACGGTGGGATTAATATTAGACTTTATCGAAATTCGACAGTGCTTCTTCAAAAAGAAAGTTCAATTTTACAAAATCTCTGCAGCGTCATTTGTCTCTAGTGCAAATTGAGAAAAGTGAGATTGGAATGCAGATGACAAATAGTTATGAATGATTTCGGCAACACAACATGCTTGAAGCGTTTCCCATACTACTGTCTTAAGTTGATGTGCGTGTATGTTCACGGACATGCATTAAATGAATGTGCGGTTGTAAAGAAATAATTGCACAATTTTAAAGTATATAATGTGATTCATGTCTGCAAATCTGTCGGATGAGCCATGGCGGTGGGGCTACTGTAAAGTGACAGAACCTATTACAAATTAATCAGTAGGGCTTGAAATGCGAGTCTTATCAACTGGTTTAACTCCTCCATCAACTTGACACTCATCCTTTTGTGAAAATCGTTGTTGGTTCTTGAATTACTAGTAGTGCTTTTGCTGTTTTGTTGCATGATGGACGTTGTTTTGAATGCTATGACATGTGTGTTTAATGCTATGAGTGAATCCAGTGACATTGCCATCGGAAAAACTACAACGTTTAATTGATGAATCTTCAAAGTACGTGGTAAAAAATTAGAGGAATCTAAATGAAAGAATTGCATCATAGCACTTTCTGCTAGAACTTATTGCAACTAAGGCTACTTGCGCTATGAGTAGTCGATCAATTTATTCTGATAACAGCAGGCAGTTGATCAATTGCAAATTCGTTGTCACAAAATTTATCACCCAATAGCAATTATATTTTACTCTTGCATTGATTGAATTGCTCGTGTCTTATTTACAGACAGTGGCTAATGAAATATCACAAAGTATGCATGCAAGTTCATGTAATGTAGCCGTTTCTTTTTTGCATCATGATTATAGTGAATATCGCAACAAATATCAATCCGGAAATCGATCTTTCTCTCTCACACACACACTCTCTCATTCTCCCTCTCACTCTATCACTCACCAACCAAGGTTGGGTCCAAACTTGGGCTTGGGTACCCCAAGCCCAAGATTAAATCTTGGAGTACCCCCCCCAAGACCAAGATTAACCTTGGGTAGCCCCCAAGATTAGACCCAAGAGTGGTTGTTTCTCCAATGAAGTGGAACAACAATGTCCAGAACATGTTTGGAATTTTTATTAAGATTTAAATTTACATGAAGATATTTTGAATCATGCCATATTGTACATATTGCTATCCAATTAATATGTATCTAATGTTCATATTAATTACTATTTACTACATGAATTTGTTATTGCGGAATTGAGGTCATATTAATATTCAGCTAAAAGTTTTAATTATCGGCATAGGTTATCTCTGGGCTAAATATCATCATCCATGTTTATGTCTACAGCCTAATAATTTCCTAATTAGAACAACATGCATGACTAAGCTACATTCCTTACAACATATCTGATCGAGAAACGAATCACACAACATAGGCCTCGTATAATATGAAAATAGCGCAAATGTAGATATAATGATATTTTTACTAATCGTAAGAAGCAATCATCAAGGAATGACACTGCATTAAATGATACCGTTGTCTTTCTATTTCTAATACATGTAGACTAATAGTAGAATAAACAATACAGGCCGAAGTTTTTAACTTTCAAGGCAAGAGGCTATATGAAGCAAGTTATCTACGAATTGTTGTAGGCTACCAATTTAACAGCATAAGCGTTATACAGGTATTGGTTTAATGCATTGCATTTTTTCATTTATGATTTGTTTTATTTCACGCCAAACGATATATACAAAATTCTGTCGAACACAATATGCATTACATCTAGTTTAGTGGATAAAATTCACAAGGAAGCCGTAGGTAATCAAAGCATAGTTTAAAAAGCTAATTAAACAAACTATCAGATGGACATTTACGGTAGGTCTATATCAAAGTTGATGATAGCACAGTTTTATCATAGAAAGACCAATCGTGTGGTTGCAGTAGGTTACATATTTACATGTACATACATGCAAGCTTGCATGTAGATGACTTGCTATGACATGATGTGGTCATATACTTAGGCAGAATTTTTCCAAGAAAACCGCAAATGATCATTCATGGTCAATTTCTTTACTCTTGGGTTCTCACTCTTGGGAGGGGGTACCCAAGCCCTTGGGTAAGCACCCCAAGATTCTTGGGTGCCCCCAAGACTACTCAAAACCCAAGAGTGAACCCAAGACCCAACCTTGCACCAACCCAATCCCCCTCTCTCCCATTCTTTTTCTGGCTGTCAAAAATGCTTTCATGGTCTAAGGAATACTCAAAACTCCGTAGTCTCCTCAAACGTCAGTTGCTTTTGATCGGGGTCAAAGTACTTTTGCGTAAAGCATAATTTATCGTGCATCATATTATGGATAAACTATAAAGTAATTTTTATAGACATAATCTCACGTTTCACCTGAAACTATGATAACTACTGTTATTGCGACGTCAACTAACTTGATGTGTTATCAGAGCTACATCGCCGAGAATATTTTCTGCCTTATTAATTTGCGCGATCATTCGTGTTTTACAACTGGCACAACTCGATTTACAACTCGATACACTAGTGAGTTCTAGGATCATTGATTGCTCTACAAATTCCTCAGCACCATTCGACTTTTGAATTTATTCAGATATTTCATCAAGACTCATCGATTTCACGCTGATTTTTCTTCGCCCATAGATGTCGCCAAGTCTTGTCCTGACCTTTTTTGGTCAACATGATGGAATTACATCTACTCAGACATTAAAAGTTCAATTTGTACCTATATGTATTTTCAGCAAACATTCTTGTGTGGCTTGTTATGATATACAGGTGTTGTTGCATCATTTTGAAATGTTTGATGGCTAGCGTCTATGCATTGCTACCTACAAACTCAATGCATTAATAGCAATACCTGGAATACTTTACTGGAGCACTGAATAACCAATGTGTACTAAGCTCGAGTTCTTTGAATGTCGACAACTGAGCCGTCACGAGATTTTCGCATCGCAAGCGTGGAATGCATAAATCTGGCATCATCAAGCGATCGTATACAACCGTTTAGAAATGCTTCTATATAACAATTCCTAAATGTTAGGTTATTTTATCTTGAAACAAGATATAAATTATGTCCTTGTAACAAGTGTTAATTTGCCTTAGTAACTACGGTATAATTACTGAAGACGCATCTCGTTACAATTGACTGCCGATCTGACTGTAATCTAGCTGAGCGGTCATGTGATCCGATGGATTGAGATTTTCTGAGAGCACAATTATTCATTTCATATGCTCTCTGCAGGCGATCACTAATGATATCACACTTCGGTTAATATTGGGAAATCTTCGCATTGGTAGAAGAATAATTATGGCATTAAATGATAGACATCAAATTAGAGATGATGATTTATCCTATCTCACTGTGATAATTAACTGGGAAGAAGGCACTGATAAATTAACATTTATAGGACTCGCCATGTAATGTGATTCAAGCTTACTTGCTAACGGATCTCCCAAGATGCAATCAACTTTGGAGGCATAGAGCAGTGTCAACTCAAAAATATATTGTCACAGAGTGAGAACTTAGTGTCAAAAGGACCGTCAGTTTCTATCGAGAATATGTTTCTGAAGTCAAAAAATGATCAACAAAATACTTTATCAAATGTGCCGGTCTTGTATCATCAAGATGATGCATATATGTTGATATTTACGTATGAAGTTTATTAAATATGAAATAGAGTGATTATTTTATGATAAGAATCTGAAAAAAGCATTGAACTTTACAAAACATTAAGCTGAATACCAAGGAAATTTCATGAATAGCGTTAGGATCTATGTTTCATGCGAAAAATGGAAACTTATTCTGCTTCTTCACTCAATTTTCGAGTTTCATAGCGTAACGAATTTAGTTAATAGCAGTTGACAATTTTTCCCTGTAATAATGCAACTTCTGCAGCCTCGGCGACTTTATTACGAATGAGTAAGGCTCTGAACGATCAGATCCATACTCCTTTACGGGGCCGTGTCCTGTAGTTTGACTCATAACCTGACTCAATGCCTCTGTTCTTGTCACCGAAGAATGCTCCGCTACATGTCTGGCATTTCCTTGCACGATAACATCCCAAGCACCGAGGCTGCTATAAGGTGTAGTCTCAGACCACTGGAGGACCTGTTGGTTGAGCGTCGACTGAGGTGGTTCGTACATGTAAAACGCAGAAGTGAAGGAAGTGTTCTCGGCTCTGTTCTACGGCTGAACGTGAGCGGAACACGTCCCAGAGGAAGACCACGCAAAACCTGGTTCGATAGCATCAAGGAAGATATGTATACGAAAGGAATTCGAGAAGAGGGTGCGCTCGATCGGGATCGCAGGAGGAACCTCATCAATCGTCCAATCCCCAAATACACTGCAACAACGGACGGAAAAAAGAGAAAGTAAAGTAAGTAAGTAAGTAATATATGCTATGTACCTATGGATCTGCTAAGTTAGCCCTTGTCTAAGTTTCAATAAATGGAGTCTTGGGTCATACAACAGAATGCACTGTACAGAATTGAGCTGGAAATGGTTGAACTCATGTCTGATGTGTTTACTTGCCGACTAAACCTATAATAGGCACTTACCAAAGTAATGAAAAAATATTACCTCTCCAAATCAGGGATGCGGAGTCCCGGAGTCCTGGAGTCCTATCATTTTTGCTGGAGTCGGTGTCCTATCAAATGATAGGACTCCGATCTCCGGCCTATAACTAAACCCGAAATATAAAACAAACAAATTATTTATCTCCGTGCATATAGCTGTCACTGTCTTGATGTCAATTTTCTCCGTCAAACAAAAGTGCAGATGCATCAGTGCATGCAAGGCTTGTAGTAGTTGAGGGAATGAACCGTGATAGTGAAAAAAGGATTGTCATTTCACTCGGTGATTTAGTACAGAAGACAAGCCTTCCTAGCCTCGATCACACCTACGCACCAAAGGTCACATCGGAGACAAAAATGAAATGCTAGTTTGTTTGAGAACATTTCCTCTTTACCCTCACGTTAATCGTGTGTGATGGCTCCTCTAAAGCGCATTTTAAAATCGAAAGTGTACTCATATTTTTTGGAGAAGGATGGGGATTTTCCTTCTTGGAGAAAAACCGTGTGAAGCACACATCAAAAAGATGGGAGGAGCCGAGTCGTATTCATCCGACATTTGATAAACTTGATACAGCAATGATCACTAAAAATAGGTTCAGGCAAGCTATGATGTAGGTTGCCAGTTTATTTTAAAAAAACGAGACTTTCTATACTTTCCACCCGGAGTCGGAGTCCTATCAAAATGCTGCTCTACCTATAAATAATTGCTCCGTGATTGAATGTCTTTTGTTCCTTGCTCGGATTCTGTGGAGGCACTACAGGTTTTGTTCTGTGCTACACGATTTCGTGTTCAAATTAACATCGCAATAAGTTTAAATTTGAATGTCAAGTTCTTCAACTAAAATACGACTGTTACAAAAAGATTGCATTGAGTTTGAATTCGAAGAAAAGAGGTACTGTGCATGCTTCACAAGTCGTTCAGTGGTATCTTCCAGAAGAGAAAATAACGTGAGCCGTTCAGCATGTATAATCGAAAAGCGAGTCTTTGCATGTCATCTGGCTTGCGAGAATTGCAATTCAAGAATGTACTGACTAAACTTGTGAAAACGTTAAGTTAAAAATAAGTTTTAGATAAGTTAAATTTCAATTTTGATAGGTCAAATTTCAAGTGAACACCGTGGCTACAAGTGTCAAATGACAAATATGCATTTTAGGCTGATGAATACTTATTTAACAGGAAACATAAAAGGGAGCATCAGGATAATCTGGCAAAGTCTATGTATGTTCTAATAGACTTGTGGGACATTCCTTCGATTTTTATTCTCACATTATTAGAGTTTAAAAGATGAAAAATGAATCTGTTTTTGCCAGGCGTACACAAATAATGCAATTTTACATCCTTAAAAAGGAATGAATACATGCTTCGGGGATGTTACCGGATCAATGGTACTGAATCAGGATCGGAGCCGAAAGCCATGCCGAACCGGAACTGAGTGTCCATAGTTGAGCGGATATTTCGTAGAAAACGTCATGATTGCAATGCATCAGTAATCGACGGATAACAGAAAACCAAACCAAAACCTTTTTTTAAGAAGCGGTTTTCTAGAATTGTGTCCATTCAAAACTCTATTTTCATTTCGCTGTAATTTAATTCAAGGTAATGAAATTATCAAAAATATACTGTTTCAAAGAATTATGCGATTTTATAATGCCAAGTGCTATTCATACAAATTCATGAATTAATTACTATGCTTCAATTCGCAAGTTTAATGTTGAACAAGTTTTTTCCAGTTCTTATCATAAAAGAAGCATCAATGAAAATTGTACATGATTCTTGTACAGTTCATAGATACAATATGGGCTACATCATTAAGTGTAGTAAATTTTATGGTAGGAATTTACAATAACATAGCGATGAAAATGTCCTTTTTTTAAATCTAGCCGATAATCTAAACCGGCTTTGTGTCAAATATTTCCTACTCTTGCGGTCATTCATAATCACATGCGCACATACAAATAAATGCAAACCCACATGGCGACAGAATACAAATTCGTTAATTTCACTTCAATGTGCATTTTCCCGCAGATTGAATTGGCTGTTCGATTTCAATCTAAATGCTATGACACATTTGTGCTAATTTAACGCTTATTAACAAACCTGATCAAATTGAAATATTTTTTCCAGCGTGTGAGTAATTTTTAAAATGATTCTGATTAATAAGTCATGAAAACCAGGCTTGCAATTGAACGTACATGTCTGTAGACATGAGGTATGTACCGGTATTTTGTTACAAATGCCAACCTGACCTTCTTCTGCTCTGGTACGCCCTCCAAGTAGTCAGATGCTACCAAATCAGCGGTAGCCAGAATTGCGGTCATTACAATTCCTGTAGAGACCGCCGGAGACTGGAATGACACTGCTTCGGCACTCCTGAAGTCTTTGACCCAATCCACGGTTTAGTCTCTTGCGAGACCTCTCCACCTCTCGCCACTTCTTTCAGCGAGAGAAGCAAGGAACATGGCAGTGAGAAAATGTGGCTTCGACGTGCCCCAATCCCACTATCATACTCAGATGCTAGCTGCCTCTGATTCGTAACTTAAACGTATTTGTTTCCCATCTAATTACATGTGTTTCTAAAATGAAAATCTCAAAAGCATTTAAGGAGCCAAAACAACCATTCTCAAAATATTTGAAAGCTTCCGAGGACTTCAATGCATGCATACGTCTATATAGTCTCCACTCAGACCAAGACTTGCTGCTGTAGATCACTCTTTTTTGGTGCGCTTAAAATATTGATAAACTACAATTTCCATCTCCTTACTTTGTCATGTTCTACAATTTGGAAGGTGGAGCAGTTCTTCATTTTATTTGCTTCGGGACTTCATCGCATTGTTATCTAAATTAATTGTCTAGACATAAATGCGCTGTTATCAATTGTCTAGACGACTGTGTGAACTGGAAGACGATGGTTGTGTATCCACAACCAAACAACAGTCGATTAACCTATTTTTTTAAGTGTTAATCATCATGAAAATCACGTAGCTAACCCTATTATGACGAGCCACTTGTATGTGCTCGCAATTCATAAGCTTGAATGCACGAAAAAATTGCAACAGAATAGCTTGCTGCAGAAATGTATTATCAAGGCGAAAGAAAATTATTATACTAAGAGTAGATAAAAAAATATACACGCCAAGAAGTCTAATGAGAACACTTATCAAAATTTCACGAAGGTAAACATTGACAAACTGAGTGGCTCATCTTTTTATTATATTTTTTATTGAACGAGGCAGATTTAAGTGACATTATTGTCCAATCGAGCTTCAAGGGCACTACAGGTTGAGTTGCATTTAGACATTAATATAATATGGTTGAAACTATCTACAGTGGAATTGACAGGCTAGGCTCTTCGTGGAAGTTCAGCCTTTAGGCTTACCACTGACGGATCAGCTTTCAGGCTTGTTGGAAAGCTACTTTAGGTGCGAGCTGCTGCTATAGGAAAAGCTCGAGCACCAGCTGTCTTCAGTCGGGAAGTCGGAATGAGAAGTTGGTCGTAGTTGGCAGATCGGAGATGACAGCGGTAATAGGTTGGAAGGCACAAGCTGGAGACAGGAAAACAGATAGCTCGGGGCACCACCGCGAAGACATTTGTAAGCAAGGATTGTTCAAGGAGAAATGTTCAACGGTCTCGTATGGGTAACCGCTGTAGGGACTGGAGTAGGGAGGTTTCGTGGTCACGAGGGTGGCCGTCGAATAAGAGTTGGGCACTGGTTTGAAGGACTGATGGGAGTTTTGATAAGGTGCTGTCTGGTAGACCATGAAGAGGAATGGAGCAATAATCAAGGCGTAAATGGGTAAGAGAAATCATGAGAGCATTCAGTGCTGAGTGAGGGATAGATCGTCGAATGAAACGAATGGAACGGAGTTGCCGCAAGACACTAAAACACGTAGCATTAGTCTTAGAAACGTATGGTAGCATTGAGAGGGATGGAGTGAGTAGATTGCGAATCTTGTCGGACAGACTGATGGTGTCGGTTCCAAAGATTATTTGAGCAAGGTGACTGTGGTGACGACTTTGTTTAGACCACATCACATCCGTCTTGGCGGCGTTAAGCAGGAGGTGGTTCCTCTTCAACCAATCGTGAACCTCAGATAGGCGGTTAGTCATCCTGATGGTCAGGTAATGAATGTCGACTGGGCAACTGAAGCCATAAATCTGAATATCATCGGCATACATGTGGCACGAAAAACTGTGAGATGCAGTGATGTTGGGGAGATCGGCCATGTATCGGAGAAACAGGATCGGACCTAACAAGGAACCTTGAGCAACACCATGGGTAGACTTGGACGGTGTTGAATTGGAAGACCCGCAAGCAACATTTAGGCGACGATCTGCCAGGAGGGACTTCAATCAGGACATGACGTGGTCTTATGACCTTCGTCGACGACTAACAAAATATCAAATGTTACTTTCACGAGCACTGTTTCCGTTGAATGAAGATTTCGGTATGCGGATTGCTGATCTGTGAGAAGTTTGTAATTGTGGAGATGCTGTGGAAGCTGACTAGAGACTTAGCGTTCGAGGACCGTCAATAGGGTGCATAATTTGGAGATTTGTCCATGGGATGAAACCTCATCTGAGTCGCGATTGCCCTTCATCAAGATGGAGTTTATAACAGTTTTTTTCAACGAAGGAAAGGTTCCAGATGCCAGTGACATTGAAAATTCAGTAATGCACAGAGCGAGGATATCTTTGTTCTGTTTGAGGAGGTCAGTGGCGAGACAATCGCGTGAATTGCACTTGTTAGGAAGACTTGATATTGTGAGACTGACTTCAGACACCGAGATTTGACTGAAGTAAGTGGAAATGCATCTAGTAGGAACAACGGAAAATTCAGGATGAGAGAGGTTAGACGCCCTGGCGTGGATAGACCTGACCTTGTCTACGATATGCTGATGGAAAGGCTCTGCAGAGATATTCATATTGTGGTTGGATTGTCGGAGTCCCATGAGTGCATTGATAGAGTTCGATGTCAATCGGGGGTTCCCTGCAACTCTTTCAGCTCAGCAGAGACAAGACCGGTGACGGTTGGATCGTTGATAGCAAGAGATTTGATGCATCGTTCAAGTCGTCTGGCGTCTCTTTTGACGCTTTCACATGAAGGTTTCACGCTTTCATCAAATCAGGGATCCGACTGCGAGATCGACTGCACAATGTCTTCCGAGGGGCAACAATGTCAAGAATGCTGGTTATTTCGTCATCATAGGGTTGTGGAAGATGACCTATGTTGGCAGATGCGGGTAAAGCAGAGCTTGGAACTGCAGAGGGATGCCCGGAAGACTTTCTTGCTCGGTGATCGCCATGAACGTGCACTGATGCCACGATAGATAGATAACTGACGAGCCAGAGAAGTGGACCATTTGATAAGGCGATGATCTGAAAGTCCACGATGCGTGATATCGATGGTGGGTGAAGGAAGATCATTCCTTGATACGACAATATCAATGGTTCCACCATGGTCGTAGGTAGGACCTATAACTCGGTATTCCAGTCAGTAGTCATGAAGATGGCTTACAAATGGCTGATCGTGAAGATCGTGTGATCTTTCAACATGAATGTTAAAGTCTCCTGCTATGAAAATGGGGGAAGATGAAGCAATGGGCTCGTTGGAAATAACAAAGAAATCGATTATATCAGCAGTTTCAGTGAAAAAAGCGCACGGACTGGACCAGTTCGGTAAATCGCAATCACAGAAGCGGATTTCGTTGTTATTCTCACGCATAGGTATTCGAAGATCGTTGGGAGGGGGAGGTCAGTCTGATGATTTTCACGTTGTTTGGAGATGACATCTCGACGATACCGCCGTGGTTTGTGTGAAGAGTGTCCATGCGCTATCGAATGCAAGGGCGGTCAAGTACTGATAAACCGGCACACCGAAGGAGTTGCAGGAGTTAGCAGAGTCTGTGTCGCGCCATGTCTCGATCAATTATCCTATCCACCCTGCGAGAGAACGCACATTCAAAGTATGCAAGTTAGTGATGAGTAGGGTGACTTGCTATGGGTGTCATGCCTTGATCTTAATCTGAACTATGAAATATTTCTTAGTCGAAAAAGTCGAAGTAAATTGATTTGCGTTTTTTGGTGCCAACCTGGTCTATAGTCTTGTGTCCGCGTCGTCAACGGCCTTTCATCGATAAATTATACCGAACTGAACTGATGGATAGGTACATCCATTTTGTTAGTAGCTATCAAAGTAGCACTTAGAAGCAGAACAACGACATTTTATTTTTGAAAAATAATATTTCTATCACTTTTGGAGGAACAAATGACAGTGCGCTCCTACCTTGAGACGACAGACAACCCCGCACCATCACGGATTGAGGATGTTTCATGGTGGAGACAACATAACGGGGATTGTACCTTTGGCTAGAAGGACGTCGAATTCTAAGAATTCTGCTTCCAAACGATTGTATTGCACTCTCATCGATCGGACCATAACACCCTCCTCCACATGTCGGTTGTCCAGTTGATATGCCGTCGAGCGAAGGATAACCTCTTCATTCTCATTCGTGTAGTCAAAAACGGTTTTCTGGCGAGACGAAATGATCTCAAACCAAAGTCTTTGGTCAAGCGACGTGAAACAAGCATTTTGCTTACATGGATTCCCCTCGACGCAAGTTCAGTAGAGATATCGCCGGTTGTGCATTCAGGGTTCTGGACAGCCATTCGACGAATTATTCGGTCGTCATACCTTGAAGTCTTCCTGGGTCATCCGGTGCGCTTCTTATCCACGAAAGATTTTGTTGACGAATATTTGACAATGGCGTTATGAATAGCAGTCTTTGAAATGTTCAAGATACTTGCAATGAGGCATTCAATTTTCCCACAGTTCTTATATGCAATGATTCGTGCTCGCAATTCCGGTGTCAGTGTCTTCGCACGACCCATCGTGATGAAGTTTCGTGAGTAAGTGACGTGAAAAGCTATGATTTGTTGTACGTTGCATATTAAAAAATTCAAATTTTAAAACATAGATATCAACTCAAAATGAATCTTTGATTGTTCAATTAGGGAACTTCGTAAGCGCATTCGTCACATGACTCATCAGTAAGCACGAGAAAGAAATTACATACATAAAAACATCACAAATGCCGAATAGCATAGAAATTTGTGCATGGTCTAAACTTTTGTTAGGGACTGTAGATGGATGACTATTTTAATGGATCGCACTAAGCTATTAAGTTGAACAACTATACAAGTAGTCAAATCTCGGTCTAGTCTGGATTCCTCAGGGATCAGAAATTAAACCCCTTTTTATTTAATTTGGCATCAGGTTATATCCATCCTTTTCATGATTCTCCGACCATCGTTAAGTATTTCAATGACTGTACAGTTCACAGTTTCCATTTCGAATAACCGTTCTGATCAGCTGGGGTGGAGCCTTCTGCGGGCATCTCGATTTTTGCGGGCTGCGGACAATAATGGCTAAATCTGCGAGTTCATGCCCGGTCAGTGGATATGCAGGTAGGGATTCATGGCGGCAAACATGAC
Source organism: Prostheceraeus crozeri (assembly GCA_907163375.1). Taxonomy (NCBI): domain Eukaryota; kingdom Metazoa; phylum Platyhelminthes; order Polycladida; family Euryleptidae; genus Prostheceraeus; species Prostheceraeus crozeri. The sequence continues at coordinate 75,225 of CAJQUW010008193.1, read as the reverse complement.
GTGAGTCTAATGTATGTAGGCCAAGCTCATGCAATTGAAGCTAGTCACCATCGAATTTAGTCACATTGCATTATTTAGTCACTATTTCTGAAGACTAGACCGATGCCTGTACTGGCTGGCAACTTCCAAGCTTTGCATAAGCGAAGCGTCAAATGGGTGAACATCGACCCATGGTCACCTATCAACTTCGTGCAGCGTGATGCTGCTAAAGCGTGTTACAGTCTAATCATCACGACAGGGATTTTGACTTCCTCTATGGATTTTGATGTTCTCTAATTTGATTGGGTTTGATACAAAAGGCGTGTGTGACGTTTGACGTCAGCTTATGTTTCGCATTGTCATTGCGGAACAATACCGACAACGAACTTTCCGATAGTGCAGCTTGTATTATTTCACGATGTCAGATGGGAGAACATCCTGCATTGTCAGCTTCCACGCTTCTCGGAAAAAACCAGTGTTAGCTACAAACTTGACATGCTAATCTCAGGACCAATAACTGAACTGTGGGCAACGGTGCGGGTACGGCCAAGCTTTCGGACATGCCCGCTAGGGTGCAGGAACAGGCACGGGCCCCACACCAGTTGATCATTGTCTCCAGGAACATAGAAATATGGTTAAATGGTCTTCGTCGGTGGACTTGAGCATAGAGTAAATTAGGTATAGTGTGAAAAGATTCGGTTTTTGCGGAGAGTATGTTCGTGTGATCCAAAAAATTATTTGAGCAGTTTTCAAAAGGGTGAATTTTTGCCAATTTATATACTACGGATATGAAGCCACTTAAGAAGTAGTTTGAAACAAGTTGGATATCAAAAGGAATAAATATTTGCTAGCAGGCATCGCAGCTAAGCGGGAATTATGCTGATGATCAATGAAAATTCATGAGCCGCATTATAATGGAAGTCTTCTTGTTGTGAATGGATCTTGTTGTGCTTCCATGGCTGAAATTTCATGTTTTTAATTCAATTTTCTCCGGCGTGATTTTATGATTCACTAAATTTATGTTTCATTTCTTGAATCTGAATAGTGATGTAGACCCATTTACATCTTCTAAAGTTAATTGAAATCATTGTCTTTGATTATGTTATTTTCTCTCTGCCAGTGGCTGGGTGCTTGTGATATGATCAGGCTTAAGAAAATACTCTTGAGGTTCAGCATGACAGTAATAGCAGCCTAGCGAATTGCTGATTAAACAAACATTACCTCTCCAAGGCTGTCATGACACGAAGTATCCGTAAAATACCATCATTCCTTCTGCATTACTATCATGATCAGTCTGTTCCGTGGTAGTTTCTTCAAAACTGCAAAAAATTGCATATCTGACATTTGGTAGCAATACCCAACTGTATTCACCTCGAGTTCATTTAATAAATCGAAACTCTATGCACATTGGGGATTTAATAAATGCTGAGAAGCTGAACTTCTCTCGGTCCCATAATCGCAGTCGTCAACCCCTCCACCTATTCTGATCATTGTTCCTGTTAGTTGAAGATTCAAATTAAATCATCTTTATTGAGTTCACAAGATGGCGGTGAAAGCACACAAAATTCTTCACATTATGAAGAACGTAAAATTTGAAACTAAAATAAAAAATAACACACATGAAATAGTATCGACCGAATTTTATAAAAGATTCACTGTACCGCCGCGTAGAGGCAAAGGGTGCTGTGATGCAATGTGGATTCCTTCGATTTGGACATCGATTTTTGAACAAAGCACGTAGCGGATGATTCTCACTAAGCTCAATTTGTCTGAACAATCGATGGAATTCTTGGTGTCTACGAAATCACGATGTGAAATGGAAGAGACGAATTGATTGCATCAATAGTATTCCATCCAAACGGATGTATTCTCCAAGAATTTTAAAGCCGCAACTCATTCGAACTGAAATCGTTCAGAATCACAATATTGCCTATTGATGGGTGTTTTGACATTTGTACCCAAGCAATTCTTCCTAGTGTGTAAGTTTTGGTTAAAGTTTTGCTTCAGAGTTTAAAGAAGTGGTTTTTACACTACATAGTCTGCATGGGTTTTTTATACAGAATAAAAAGAGAATTTCAATATAAAATGTTGTTTTTATAACATGTCATTTTTATATATTTCCTTTTCCGATTATCTATTGATTGCAGTTATATTGTCGATAAACAATAGGAAATTACAACATAAACTTCAGAGAATGACGCAGGTAAATGTACAAGACAGGCTGCAAGATGGAACCTTCAACCGAGCAAGTGCAAAAGGCAAAATAATGCATTTTTTAAAAGGAAGTTGCAAATTAGTATGCAAATAGAGTGAACCACAGTTATCAAAGACAAAACTCAGAAAGTGATTTTAAGTTAACGTAATTCAAATGCGAATGTACTGCTTTTGCTTTTATTAAGTTAACAAATATTTTTTTTAATTTCTAGTTTGACTGGCTTTTAACTAGATGATACGTCATGACATTTTTTGACTAGTCCCAGTCCTGCTTCATTTTTGTTCACTTTTCTTTCGAATTGAGAAGTTCATTCCACTTTGATTATGAACTTACCAAAGATTTTGTGGTTAAAATAATTCAAAATCAATTTCCTCCAACTTAGAATTGTGAAATTTTGTCTTCTTGTCATGTTTCATACATAAACAGGCTAATTAACCATTTCCGGCATTTATTAGTTATGTCAAGAAATTTTGCTTACATGCATGTTTCCATGAAGTAGAAAGTGATCTCTTCCTGATGTCATACCTTTGTTTACGCCCACACACTCTCAAAAACTTATTTAGTTGTATTCAAGTAGCATGCTTGACTTAATAATAGAATTACTACAGTCATTGTCGCAATTGATGTCATGGTTACATACGGATGGCACTTAGAAATGAATTATGTTGGTAAGAAGAGGGGGGAAAATGTGGAAGGATTGTAATAATAGCTTTCTTTTGATCTATGAAGCACTTGTCATGAAAAAGGACATTTATTTCATTCTTGCATTTAAAACCAAGAAATCAGGTGAAATTATTATCATCAATTCCAATTCAAGCGTGGAATGTCTAGTTGTCAGATTCGACTCGGCTCTCTTGTTGCATTTTTGTTGTGACCCTCGCAAAGTGTACCCGCCTGATCAACGCCTTAGTGACTTAGCTTTATAGCTTTTCCACAATTTCCACCAAAAATTGTTGGCTTTGGCCCACGAGAAGGTCAAATATGTAATCTATAAATAAAAAATATTTTTGATGGGCTGAATTTCGCCAATTTTGGCAAACATTTTGTGTTGTCCCTTTCTAGAAAAAGCGCTTGAATTTGTACTGATTATTGAGAATATTCTTAGCATGTTAAACTTTTGGAAGCAACTAATTTGTCCTCAATATTTCTATGTATTATATGCGTAAATATATAACATAGAAATTTTTACTATGGTCATTAATATTTTTACTTCTAAGTTCTACTTCAGCTTGCAGTCTTTGAATCTTCTACTGTCTTTAAACAGCACGTTCTACCGTGAAGACCAAGTAATATTCCACTGTCCATGTGTTCTACTGTTTTCGCAACACTGCTAAAAAAATCACAGAATGATCTTGTGATTTACCGTAGGTGGATCCCCATCATGGGGTCACTGGATTCGGATCATGAAGTCAGCAGTACCCCAAATCCATTCCAGTTTATCCGGCATAAGCCCTTATCGAGTACTCATTATGAGATACTTGCATCCATAATTATGAAGCTATTCGGTTCGATAGCAAGCGGAATGTAATAGAAGATCTGAAAAACGTAGGTCCACTTAAATCAACATCGATGTCATGGTATAGAAACATGTGATCAATTCAACATCGCGAAAGTTGGTTATTGGTGTCAAATAATAATACAATACACTTCGTTTCTAACTATCGATATGATATAAGAGAAGCGATAACTTTGGCTTCTCGATCCATTATTCGAAGTAGATCCAGTGACCTGGGACCATCTCTTTCTCTCTACAAAAATTACTCAGAGCATAGAGTAAGTATATTTGGCAGAGTAGCAACTTAGCATTAATTAAATTCCCAATGTGCATACAGTTTCGATTTATTCGAGTTGAGACCCAGTACCACATGTGAGATGCACAAATTTTGACACTTTTGGAGAAATGTACACCAACTTGACTGATCATGATAGCAATACAGAAGGAAGAATCGTATTTTGCAAATTCTCCATGTCATGACAACCTTGGAGCGGTAATGTTTGTTGAATTAGCAATTGGATGGGTTACTATGTATTACTTTAATGCTCAGCCTTATTATTAGTATTTTCTTAAGCGTGATCATATCACAAACTACCCTCCACTAAAGGAGAAAAATATCATAATCAATGACAATGATCATAATTGACTTTAAAAGATGTCAATGGGTCCACATTACTATTCAGATTCAATAAATGAGACGCAAATTTAGTAAATCATAAAATCATGCCGATGAAAATTGAATTTAAAACTTGAGCCAAGAATTTGTTCATGAAATTTCATTGACAAATCAGTTCATATTCCGCTGAATTAAAATACCTGCTTATGAATTTTCATTCCTTTTGATATCTAATAAGAGTCATACTACTTATATAGTGGTTTCACGTCGCTAGTATATAAGCACAGGAATAACTTGCAAAAATTTGCCCTCTTAAAAAGTGATCGAATGCTTTTTTTTAGACTGCAGGAACGTTATCTCCGCAAAAACTGAATCGGGTGATATGAAAATTTTCACTGTATACTGCTAATTTTTACTGTATACCTGCTATTTACTAATTCTAAGCTCAAACCATTCAGTTGAAAAAGTCATCGTTAATTCTGTTGATGTTTCATTCTAACTTTCAACTTCCAATATCTTCGGCCACTTCATTGAAGTTTTCTAAACATTTACATGAATGAATGATGCTCCTCAATGAATCGACGACTCCTCGTCCATATTCCCCATCTACAAGGCAATCAGTGTAGAGGTGACTCGAGGACGAAATGCCTCCCACAAATTATCGATCGTCTATTCATTCTCTCTACTTTTCTTCGTCATTCTTGGAATGACCAGCGCGTTGATCGAGCGACAGGGCATTTTATTATAGTTGCTAAATGATGAGAACTCTTGAAATTGGACGATGGTTCCTTCCCTGATTTACAAACTCTCGAGACAGCCACTCGAAACTCACAGACTTGATCGAGCTTCTGGAAAGGAGTTTACTCTCAACGACGAGCTGACGCGACAGGGGGAGAGCGAGGTTGGAGCAATGGGATGACAGGGGAGAAAGTATCGCAGGACGCGGGAAGGCAATAGAGTGGGAGAGAGGTTGAGTCGCATCGTGCGCGACAATCGATAGCCTAGCACGGCATTGATTTGTGTGTGCGCGCGCTTTTGAGTTACAGTTGCAGTTGAGGACGGCTCCATTCAACCGTGTAACTCTTGTAAGAGTTGCGTCAGCTACCTAGTCACCTTATCAAGTAAAATCTTCGCCTACCTCAAGTGAGTTGTGTTCATAATTTGGAAGAAACAATAACATTTATTAATCGTCTTTATTCACATACGCTTAGACGTTTTTATATCAGATTAAGATATTGCCGATGAGTGTCGTCTATCCATTAACGAGTTCTCTCACACCATTCGCGTTATCTTCTCGCGCCTAGGTTAGTAGCATTGAAAAATAATTCACACCTCTGTGGATAAGAATAAAGAAGGTTTGGAGGTTTGTTCATGAATTGTTGATTTCCTTCCTGTCTGCTACAGCTTCCTTGCCGTCTCATCGAGATAATTCCAAACCAGTGTCTGGATTGTGGTTTTTGAAAAATATCCCTTGTCTAAGCAAATTGATAAAAAATTGAATATTGAGCTTTCTAGTTCTAATTGAACTATTCTTAACATTCTTACAGAGAATTTACATCATGGATTCCTATCCATTATAAATTTATCGGGGTTTACAGAACTATCTTTATTTCAGCAAATTAAGATGTCAATTATCTTTAAATTTTATTTCCTGCTTATTTCCTTCCTTTTTTTACCTGAAGATAGCTGACGGATGTCAACTGAAAGTAATTGTAAAAAAGAAAAAAAGAAAATCACCATCTTTCAATATTGGCTCTTTCCAATTCCATTCAAAACATGACAAATAGTGTCAAGACAATATATTCAAAAGTAAATTTTATTATTGGCAGTCTGTACACGACTGAAGTATTTTTACTTCTGTGAGTGACTAGGTTTGATAGTTGATTGTTCTATGCTTCAGTGAAATACACAAAATTTTCTCCAATTTTAAAGAGATTGCGAATAATGAAATATTTCCAAAGCCACACTAAGTAAAACAATTCACGAGTTTTTAGTACATATATTGCAAGCATTTCACAATTATAATTCATTTATGAAACAACTTCGTTTACAAGCTGATATCCTGTAATTACAATGTTCCAACAACTGCAATAGGAAAACTTTTTAAATTCTACCCAATTTATTTCTAAATATTTTCTTCTCATTTTACGATTTTCATTTTACAATGGATAAATTCATGATTGTCATATCTATCCTAATCTATACGACAACATCATATTTGACTATTTCAAAAAAATTCGGTCATTAATTCTAGCTGTCACACATACCAAGGTAGCTAGATGAAATGGAAAAGCTACAAGAAAATGTGTAGCATATCGATTGAAGAAGTTGTTGATGCATTCGTTTCGATATTGCACATCTGTCCTCTCAAACCCATTGTTGTGAATAAAGGGTCTACATGTAGATGAAGGATTGTTCATGAATGAGCCGACATTTCTCACACCAGGTCCATACACATGCTTGCTCGTAGAATAATAAAGAGTTGTGAAGATGTAGGCCGCACACAAAGATGTCTAATATGGAGTCAATTAAAGAAAAGCAAGCAAAAAAAGTGTTTTTAGATTGTAGGCAACGCCATCACTGGTAGTAATTTTATGGTAGAATTCCTTGGTCATGCACAAAACTTTGCTGATCACTCATTGCGACAAAAAGTTTCTCGTTCAAATAAACTTGCTAATCGATGTAATAAGAATTTTCTAAATTTTCTAAGATCAATGGACTACAAGAGCCTACTTAAATTTCTGTGCCTCATTTCAGTTTTGTGAACTGATCAATGATAAATAATGTGAAAGTGTAAGATGTACTTTTCGCATATAAAATGCAGCTTGTAGTCTTAAAAGGATTGAAAAGCGAATTGGTGTTTTAATTAGTGTATATGTACAACGTCAAAAGTAATTTAAGTGCCCACATTAAGAAGCACTGTTCCAGAGGTATCATTAAAAACATAGCGCACTAATGTGAATTTAGCAGATTTATAGAATATGCCGCAATAGTTAAGAATTTGAATGGAAATTTGGTAATTTTAGTAATTTTCGTGAAATGCTAATGCACGAACACATGCGTAAAAGAATAAAGAGAACTTATGAAAGTTATCGAGCATTTGATCGATATTCAGATAGCTATAATCATGAAATGAATCATAGGAAATACAATCAATCGATGTAATATTTTAGAGTTGGAAAGAGCCAGGAATTTTTGAGATGGCTCTTTCCAACTCAAAAATATTATATCATGACTAACCAGGGCATCTTCCAAGTACAATCAATCGAACATAAGAATGACCATTTAATTTCTATTAAATGATTAACATCACACTTAAACAAAACATGATTGCAGTTTGCTTTTGTTTGTTTTACATCTATGAAAAAGAGATAAACTCTGTATACTAATTAAGTTACATTGTTGGTCTCAACAGTGTGCGTGCTATATTCTTCACATTTTAGACACAATCAGACTTCAGTTCATCGATTCATCAGCCAAAGAGATAACGGGCCAATTGATAACAGATTGGTGATCTCGTGATAAATAGGAAGACTTATTTAATTCATCATTTATACATTTTTTATTCACTTAACTTAGATATTTGTCAATTTTTGATAATTTTATTTTCAATTTTCCAACTTTTTTCCAATTTTAATATTTTCCGGTCTCTCCTAATTTTGTGACAAATTGCAAATGTCAAAAGCTTATGAGAGATAATTAAACAGGGGTTTAGAGGCATTATATTGAGATATAGAAAAGTATTTGCAGTGATTAAGGGGCCTGGATATCACCAACTTAATTACTCAGTGCAGATAGTTCAGATGAGGTGCAGATAATCCGATAAAGCAATTAGTGCAATGATATATAATGCTAAGTTAAGAAAAGATACTCTATGTAGCTTATGTCCCCATCAGTTGCATCGCCAGCATCTAATTACAACTCAGCAATAGTCAATAAAGCTTTTAGTCCATAATCTCTAGCATCCATCACACGAATCTGCACGTGAAATCAGATTTGTCAGCAGTGTCCTCAATAATGAAACAAAAAATTCCATTTTACTTGTGAAAAAATCACGCTTCTATAATTCTTTATTGTTTTTTTAATATGTTCATGCCAGTGAACTATTGTATAGGCAAAAATAAAAAAAACAAATAATTGGAAGTTGAACCTCATTAACATGGAAGCTATAATTGAAGGTTCAACCCACGAGTATTTGAGAAAAGCTCAGATTGTCTATTCAAAGAACGCCTAAAAAGTATAGTCTATCATCCTTCATTGTCTATGGTCTAAACCTACATGCAGAATTATCTGTCTATTTAGTGAAAACAATTGAAGCGATCGCCACTACTGTCATATTATTACACTGCCAGAGCGAGTTTCTTCAGGGAACGAGGCCGAAAATCAGACTTTCACAGTGGTTACTACGACTCTACGCGCCTGCCAAGTTCTACCCGGTTCCTCTTCTTGTAAGGACGGATCAAATAAAATTGCATGTAAACCTGATCGGAAGCAGATATAAGATTTCGATGAAATGACATACATGCATGTCCTCTGTGATTAATTCAAAAGTTCTGTCACTGATCATACTTTTAGCATGGGATGTTTTGAAGTCATGAACTGATGAGTTGTGTACCTTAGTATATGAAACTAGACACAATCAGATTTAGCAAGCCTCAATATGTGGGCAAACACATTATTTTGGGCCATCTTGCCCAAATTTAGGCACAATCCCGCATACATCACCGATCAGAAACATTATCAGTCTGTCGAAGCTCATCAGTCTGTGAAAGTCTCAGTTTAGACCTCGTTTCCGCAGACTATATTTGTCTTTTATCCGTTAGCATAATAATATGCAAGTTTTCAAACGCTAAAGATTGCACCTGAAGCGTGGAATTAATACTGAAAGTTTGATACTGAAAATACTGTTAGTTTTCTCCGCTTGTTGAATCGAAGCGAATTTAAAATCTGTCAAGCTTGGCGATACCGAACTGCTCAGCCTCAACAAACTCGTCATGTTAGTCTCTGTGAACATTCTTCTTTTCATTACTCAAGCTCTTGGATATACGACTGTATGGTTACAACAATCACCTAATTTGTGTGAACTTTAGATGTGACTGAACAGTCACTCAGTTGCCTCATAAAAGATGTTATACTTTTGTTTTTTGATATCAGCAACGGTCGTTGTAGAAATAACGTCGCAATGATCACGTCGGAATACAGCCTTTTGGTATATACTGGGACAGCTGTACATATAAGCTGCTAATACACGAAAACTCATCCCCAATATTGGCATGCTTATCTAATCGAATGCTTAATAGGATAATTTCAACTCTTATCTAGTGCTCATGCGTACACCTCAAAAACTGAATTGTCCTATTCGGGCTCAGAGATGGACATTGGTTGCGCTAGGCTGGCCTGACTTCCATTATCGCGGTTATTTGGAACATTTCTTTGATTATTTGAGATTCATCAATGAATTGCTCCCATAATTTCCGACAGCAAAATCGAATATTGAAGTTAAAGCTTATTGCCTGTAACAACCTGGTTAAGTAGGTCACAAAGTTTGCATGCAAAACAGAGTGCGCCGATGTCTAACGTTGTCAGTTGGACAACGCTGCGTATTTATTTCTCCATCAGCTGATGCAGAAGTAAGATCACTGGACTTATTTCTGATGTAATTCCTACATACATGTAGAGTAAGCCTACTATGAGTATGACCATACCGCATTCCGAAATGATTTGGTGTCCACTGAAGTTACACTCTAACAGTGTACACATGAATGCATACTTAGAAGGCGTTGTACTGTAACAGCATGCAATAACTGCTAATTTTGTCATAGTTCTACCGGGATGAAGACAGTAGTCACCAGTACATTGAGTAAATTGTTAATTTCAAACCTAAAAAGTATATCAGCCTATATAACTAGCCAACCAAGGATGTACATGTAAGATTTGAAGGCACAATGCATCTTTGCCATCTAAAGCATGGAATTCATGTAACTAAAAGTCGACTCGGCCTTATTTGAACTTGTTGGATTGCATGAATTAGTATCAGTTTACATGCATTAGTTTGTGCTGGAGTCGTCTTGGCCCAAAAATTGGCCCTCAGAGAGGGCTGCACCCGAGGCTAAAATATCTGACAGAAAAGAAAGGACGGAATTTGCCTTATAAACACAGACATGATTAGACTGATTGCTTGAACTCTTTATATACATCATGTGTGATTCAAATATCATTATGCTGGCAATTTCAATTTTATCGAAGCGGAACGTTAGTATGGCATAAAAACAGTAGAATAATGTGGAATGGAAATCTTGGTACAGGTGAAGATGCTCGAAATGTTAAATGTCATTAAAACGCGAGATGGATTGAAGCATAATACAACAGCAGTGCGACTGTGCAATTTTAGCAAATTCAAAGGTCAATTTTCATCTTAAATAAACTTAAAAGAAGGCCATTCTGACAAAAATGATCTATTTCAGAATATAATCTGAATGAATAGTTCACCTGAATCAGTGAATGAAATGGAAATCATGTGGAACTGAATGTTGGATTCTCATTATGTATTGCCGTCTTTCAATTGCTTTAGTGTACTTCTTTTCAAAGAGACTACAATCAAGAATTACAAGTGCTGTGTCATGCTTGGAAAGGCACTAATCCGCCATTGCATCGATCGTAATAAGCTGACAGAAATTGAGTCATTATTATCCCTTAATCCAAGCAATATGAAGGCAGAGAGAACTCTTCTATGCTGAAGATGCTGTATGATCAGAAATCAGCAGACTGACTAGATCATGAGAAAATAACGGAAATGATGAAGCGAAAAGAAAGGACGGAATTTGCCTTATAAACACAGACATGATTAGACTGATTGCTTGAACTCTTTATATACAGCATGTCTGATTCCGATATCATGATGCTGACAATTTCAATTTTATCGAAGCGGAACGTTAGTATGGCATAAAAACAGTAGAATAATGTGGAATGGAAATCATGGTAGAGGTGAAGATGCTCGAAATGTTAAATGTCATTGAAACGCGAGATGGATTGCAGCATAATACAACAGTAGTGCGACTGTGCAGGCTTATCAAATTCAAAGGTGAATTTCGCTTGCAGAATTGAAAGAGTGATGCAGCGATTCAAAGAGAGATCAGCATTTTGGCCCACAGAAGCACTCCTTATTATTCTTGACTTCCTCAAAGGTTTTAGCTGTTCTATTTTTAATTTTAGGAAGACCATGAGCATCGAATTCTCATTCTTCCTCTGCCTATTCGAGATGCAATAGGATATATAACGAATGATCATTAAGAAAATATTCTTTTATTATAATATGGGGTAAGCATAATGCATCAAATCTGAAGCCGACGTAAAAATGACTTCTGATGCTCATGAAATGCATGTAGGCCTATGTCAAACGGATCAGTATACTGAGCCTGCAGACGTGCAAATTTCATCATTCAAATAAAATGCAGACAAAATAATCCTTCCTTTCGATTAGAAGACTTGCTTATTTTCTCAAATGGTAATCTTCTTTGAACCATTCAAAGGAAATCATGGAAGCTAAATCTTTGGATGTCACTCCCAAAATTACCGGTATAGATACACGTGTCAAATGTTTGAAATGATCCTAAATGGTGTAGGCCGAACAGCTTACTGGCTAGAAGGGTTCCACCATTATGAATCCTCGAGTCCGAAAGGATGAGGTGATTGACATAGGATGACTCTAATCCAGATACTTAACATGACACCAGACTTGCAAGTTGGCCGGGTTGGTCCTGAAAGTCCAAACCCATTTACAAGTCTTCATGAGTCGTGACACCAAGAAATCGATCGATATCAATGCATTTCATTCAAAGTTTTCTTATCATGCACTTCCAAATTACCAGGCGGATGACAAGCACTTAGTAAATAATGCAATGCAACACATTCAATCATGTTGCCAAATTTAGCCTTCTGTCTCCTCGAATAATGCTCTGACCTTTTTACAACTAAACCACGCAGGCTGTTGCAGGGGTTATAAAATAGTAGTTGATTGGGGTCATCAAAAATTGCAATTAATTGATTACAGAGTCAAGTGAAGTAAATTAAAAGAAAATATATCGCCAGACGTTTCGGGTCCAGACCAATTGTCAATGGCAGAACACTTGATCGTGAGCCACTTCTACATTTGTAGCAGAACAGTTCCTGCTGCTTCGTGACGCCTGTTCATGCAAGCTGATAAGTCCCGTTTCCATCAAAATTGTTTCAACCGAATTATTTAGACATCTCAAATATTCAAGTCTATAATATTCTATGCTACTGAAGTCACAAATTTTGGTGTGATCTGACTAACCACTTGCGCTGTTTTTGTTTTCAATGCTGTTGTAGGGCTCATTATATCTTACGTAGAAAGGATGAGAAGTTTTTCCTCTGTATGTAGCACTGAATTTATTGCACACAATTTAATTAACCACACAGGTCTTTTCACAGCTATATTTCTCGGGTAACTTGTTGTACATTTTGCAATTTTCGTGATATCTTATTTTTGATTTGGCTTGCTAAACATTACATAACGTGATATTGCTGCAACTTACAAACCGCACATTCACAGGAGGATCTGCTGTAAGTGTAGAAGTCGCTCACAATCAAGTCTTCTGCCCACAGAATTAATTTGTTTAAACGTGTCGCTTTCCTAGTAGTGTAAACTGATTTGTAACGACGACACATGCAGGACTTACTAAGTGGGCAAATAGAAATTCTTGATGTATTACAGAAGTTGGAAAAATAGTCGTGCGTCGCTTGCAGATTGCTGTGGATTTTCCACCCTCTTTTCAGAAGAACTCAGATCACTGCGCAAAAGTTTTCTCGATAAGATTAGTCCTTCCGATCATTATTAAAAGAAAGATAGCAAGCGCACGAAAAACGTTCAAACTTCTCTATAGAACTTGACATCGACAGGCAACAGAGAGTACGCATTGATGGACAAAAGAGTGAATTGATGAAGGTCACAGGAGGAGTGCCACAGGGGTCCCTCCTAGGACCTTATTTGTTCGGCATTTATATTTCATCGCTTCAGACTATTTTCCCCTCGAACCACATAATCAAGTATGTTGACGACATTTGTTTCTTATCAAGAGTCCGAAAGTCCAGCATTCCAAAGGATCTTGCTGAGATCGAAAGTGATCTTGACAATATTTCAGATTGGGTTGCGTCAAATGAATTGACCTTGAATACGGAGAAAACCACTGGTCTAGTGAATTACCGCGGTGGATTCAAGAGCATTTGCAGTATCGAGGGTGCCATCCCAACTGTCAAGTTCCAAGACAGCATTCGGTTTCTTGGGGTTCATTTGGATGCGAACCTTGGATGGAGAGGCCATGTAAAGTTCATCGAGAAAAAGTGTGCTCAACGCATGTACATTCTGAGGCGGGTCAGATCTGTCACTAGTATTGATGACTTCACTACCATTTATCAAGCATTGGTTCGGTCGCTGATAGAGTACTGCTGCCCAGCGTTTGTGGGAATCTCCTCAACAGACTCAAACCGACTGGAGAAGATTCAGAGGCGCTGTCTGAAAATCAAATCGCGTGATCTGAAGCTGGATGACATTGAAGCTAGAAGATGGTCGCAAGCTATCAACACCTTCAACAGCCTGGAAAGATTAGAGACTTCCATCAGAGAATTGTTCCCCAGCTATTTACCAAGTGGGCGTCTCGCCGTACCATTCTGTAGAACTTTGCGTCGTCAAAATTCTTTTTTTCCACGCATTTGTAGCACCCTTTCAAGGTCATCTACGAGACACTAAATGCACGTGACTATTAGTTTTATACTTGCTTTTGTACGCGTATACGAATGTGTTCTTAGTTTCGACTAAACAAAACTGTCATTCTGCTACTTTTATCTGTGTATTTTATTTCTGATTTCTATTCGACGATACAATATAAACATTTCTCTCTCTCTCTCTCTCTCTCTCTCGTCTGTGTCTCTGCTGTGTGATCCGGTCGATAACAGTCACTGAAACTTTGCACAATTTGGCGTGTTTAATGATGAACTGACTGCTCATTGTTCGATTGCTATGGTATTATGTCATCAGATTGTGCCATTTCATAAGCGTTTCATGTTCCAATGCTTCCTTTCTAGTCAAGCAGAAGACGAGACGACCTGTCTGATTTTTTGGTTCAGCCATTGAGAATGGGTCTGGACCCGAAACGTCTGGCTTGTTTCAATTTATTTATTTTGCCATTATGCATTTCAGGAGAGAATTGATTTTTTTGCATTCTTCACTACATAGATTTTGAAATAATCCACAACTTAATACCTTAGCAATCCAAGAAAAATAATTGCGATTTTGTACGAATGATGTGCGTCGTCGGAAAGAGAGGAATGATTTCATACCAATAAACATGAAAGCTGAGACGGAACTGCTTCATCTCTAGCACGAAAAAATGTTTGATTGCATTAGGTTTGTTTGGTAAGCGCATTGTCAATACAAAGCTATTTTTAGAGATACTTCTAGAAAAAATGCTCCGACGTGTGTGGTTGAGGTATCGTGAGAAGAAACATCTGTTTCAAATTCTAGCAGTAGACTCACAATAAAACGATGCCACTGTGCAGCATGAATATTTGAAAATATGCTTAACTCGTCATCATTTGCAAGAAATCATGTTGCCAAATTTAGCCTTCTGTCTCCTCGAATAATGCTCTGACCTTTTTACAACTAAACCACGCAGGCTGTTGCAGGGGTTATAAAATAGTAGTTGATTGGGGTCATCAAAAATTGCAATTAATTGATTACAGAGTCAAGTGAAGTAAATTAAAAGAAAATATATCGCCAGACGTTTCGGGTCCAGACCAATTGTCAATGGCAGAACACTTGATCGTGAGCCACTTCTACATTTGTAGCAGAACAGTTCCTGCTGCTTCGTGACGCCTGTTCATGCAAGCTGATAAGTCCCGTTTCCATCAAAATTGTTTCAACCGAATTATTTAGACATCTCAAATATTCAAGTCTATAATATTCTATGCTACTGAAGTCACAAATTTTGGTGTGATCTGACTAACCACTTGCGCTGTTTTTGTTTTCAATGCTGTTGTAGGGCTCATTATATCTTACGTAGAAAGGATGAGAAGTTTTTCCTCTGTATTTAGCACTGAATTTATGGCACACAATTTAATTAACCACACAGGTCTTTTCACAGCTATATTTCTCGGGTAACTTGTTGTACATTTTGCAATTTTCGTGATATCTTATTTTTGATTTGGCTTGCTAAACATTACATAACGTGATATTGCTGCAACTTACAAACCGCACATTCACAGGAGGATCTGCTGTAAGTGTAGAAGTCGCTCACAATCAAGTCTTCTGCCCACAGAATTAATTTGTTTAAACGTGTCGCTTTCCTAGTAGTGTAAAATGATTTGTAACGACGACACATGCAGGACTTACTAAGTGTTCATGTTACAAACCGTTCATTCACAGCAGGATCTGCTCTTCACCATTGTGCACTTCAGCATCCTTAATAAAAGTATCAATTACGTTAGCTGACTGTAATCACCACAAGAATCATTCTAAAATGCCAATTAAAAAGATTCTTTATCTAGGCACGTGCCATTATCCATTCACTTACTTCAATCAGTGTAATTAAGAAGCACGAACTAAAGCCTCTAATGAAATTTGTCAATATTTACATCCAATTTAAGAATAGAGTTACATTTACTTATGTAATTGGCATACTCAAGTCATTGTCCAAATTTGTTATAAGCCATTATGTGACTTGTTGAGTGTAGGTCTATGTAGTCTATGTGGTAGACCTAATTCTTGGAATTGAAATATCACACAAAAAATTCAAAATAGCAAGTTAGTCTATTCAAATGGTGATGATAGATAATTGGAATTAATTGATTGCTTCTTGCTGCAATTAAAATTAAATGATTGCTTAGCTGGGCTGTTGTATCCTTTTAATATACTTATATTTTAAAATGTTTTCGCTGCTTAGTAACAGGCGAAAATCATGATCGATTTTAAATAGCGCTATTTTTAATTGCTTAAGTATTACATGTAATTTATGTCGGTATGGTAATCAGTGCTCATGTAGATTCGAAAAAAGTTCCTATGTGCAATGTGTTAACGATGGACAACACCTCTGCCTCATGAAAATCCTCGATTAACAATTCGCTTGTGATCAGATTTTGTTAATAGATTCTGGTTCAAACTATGGCGTGAAGTTTCAAGTTAATGTTCATTTGACACTACCGCCAATTTTATGAATACGCCTAAATAATCTTGCTATTCGAGCACTTTCAAATTTGCAGTCCAACTAATTTCACCGGCTCTTGAAAATGGCTTGCTCCTGGCAGTCGCCAACATCATCTTCAATTTTTATTGTATACGACATTTCTATATTCGGCACTGCATTCTAAGCAAACTGTACACAAGTTTATATAAAGCGCATACAATCTTATGCATTCCTTTGAAACTTCTTTTGTTTCTTTTGTCAGACTGCAGCACAAGTCTCAAAAGCTTTGGATTTCTGCAGGAGGTGGTGATCTATTAGTTGTTCTTCAGGTCACGCACTGCCACTTCTTTCCCTAAGCCATCTCTCACTATGTCATTCATTTGAGTTGCGAGATCCTAAGGTGATTCTTCTTTAATCAAAAAATTGTATTTATTATTTATATCAATATTATGGATTGCTGAACTATTTTATTGATCATATTTTGATATTATATCAAACTATTCAATCACAAATGGCCTGAAATTATTAGAGATTCAAAGTATTTATCTTCTGAAATCAGTCAGATAATACCTAATTCAATTTAATTCATTGATCAATTATTTGTTTCATTTTTCTTGTTCCCTCCCTTTTTAATGAAATACATGAGTGAATTCAACACCTCTATGCGGATTTTGACTTACGTATTATCAAAAAAAACTGTTAAAGTGTTTCATAAATTGTATTTTATACGGTTAGACATTACTGTGCAGTCTATGAAACATTTCTTGATATATATTTTGCTATGAATCTCCTGAGTAGTAGGTAATCTGAAATTAGTGCTCCTATCTAGAGCTCATCATTCTCAAATAGTTGTATCGGCTATTCGTTGTAGCTTCATAAGTTTCTTCAGTTCTCCCTGATTTAGGACTCTTCATAAGTTACAAAGTCAATTCATTGAATAACAATAAAGATATCACAGAGCTGATCATAGAAAATGGACCACCTAAATTTTGCTGAAATTCAATCAGTTCTCCTGTCGTGCAACAACGTGCCTTACATCATTCTAGAGCTTGCATTCTTAGCTTTGAAATGAGCTATGATAGACTTGCATCCGTTATTGTATTTACTGAGCAGTGCTCAAAATATGAAAAACAATCAATTTGTAAATTGCAGTTTTTCAATAAGAAAACATGTGAGCATCATAATTAATAAGGCACGGGGAGAATGAGTATTTTCTGAGCTTTCTTTTGATACACTGGCCATCAAAATCGGTGAACTACGAAAGAGGTAGTGATATCATGAAGTTATCACAAAATCATGACTCTTTTGACTGAAAATTTGACATCAAAAATGCTCATGTTCGGTATCTTTAGAATCCTTGCGATGTAAGGAGTTTTATTCAAACAAGTTTAATAGTTCTTTTTCAAATTCCTTCAACATTTTCTCTGATTACCGCCAAAGTACATAAACATACAAGGTATGCAATCTACAGTCACTGTTATTTATTAAAGACATGCCTTCGCTTATTGTTTTGTTTTGAACCTTCGTCCACCTTACATGGTGTTTGTGTGCTTTAGCGGTAATGACAAATAATGTTGAGGAAGTTTGAAGAAGAACTATTGAACTTGTATGAATAAAACTTGCACATTCGCACTCCTTACATCGCAAGGTTTTTGAAGATACCGAACATGAGCATTTTTGATGAATAAGTGAGAATATAACATTTTCAGTCAAAAAAGTCATGATTTTGTGATAACTTCACGATATCACTACCTCTTTCGTAGTTCACCGATTTTGATGGCCAGTGTATCAAAAGAGAGCTCAGAAAATACTCATTCTCTCCGTGCCTTATTAATTATCATGCTCACATGTTTTCTTATTGAAAAACTGCAATTATAAATTGATTGTTTTTCATATTTTGAGCACTGCTCAGTAAATACAATGACGGATGCAAGTCTATCATAGTTCATTTCAAAGCTGAGAATGTAAGCTCTCGAATGATGCATGACACCTGCACGACAAGATTGGAAGACATGAGAATTGATTGAATTTCAGCGAAATTTAGGTGGTTCGTTTTCTATGATTATGATCAGCTCTAGTTATCTCAATGGCAAAAGTGCAGCTTTTTCATGACGACACTCTTCCCAGTAAAGACTGCTTTTAGCGCTTTGAAGCAAGAGTACATACATATGGAAATCCTCTTTACATACTGAAAAGAAGCATTAGTATACACTACTCAGGTTTTACCAGAATTCAAGGACGGATATAATATGTACCGGCAAAACTTGATAATTCAACAGCTAGATGAATAAATTTCCGGTTGAACCATCTTTTAAAAACGTTTGCTGCCAAATAAGGTGTCAATAAATTTGAGCTCCGTGAGCACGCGGAAACTTTGTACGATTTTTGCAGCAATTTCGTTCATCAAATATGTACTACGTCAGAAGACGGTTGTTCATACAACATGGACTATAATCTACAATGTATTTGTAGTTAGGACGTTGGGAGAAAGAAACTATGAGTTGTATGTTGTGCGGGAAGTAGAAAATAATATACCACACTTCTTCGAATGGTGCCCCCGCTACTGTTAGAAACTGTCATTCCTGACTGAGGCTTCTTTTCGGGGGTGGCTACTAATCGAGGGAGACTATCAAAAGAGATTCGAAAAAAGGCTCCTGAGAATTCATATCAGAATAGTCAAGATAGTTTCCATCCAGCAGGGCCGCGGTTTTTATTCGAAGAACTGCGGTAGGAATTTTTGCTTTTGGTATTTATTCTTAACTTAGTTAATGCGCATTAAGATTGACGCAATTACGAGAATGAAAATGAACAAACTCATCTCGGAATAATCGACTTACGTAGGTATAGAACCTGCCAATCAAAGCTTGCATTCGAGGTTTATGGATATTTTCGTCTCTGTAATGCAGGATAATACTAGATAAGCTTCAACAGGAATATTAAGATAATAATTCACATCCATTGCCTATTGAACATATTTCATGAGCTGATACTTTTAAACTGATGTTATATTACTCTGAACTGACATGAACAAATTGATTGACTTTATATCGCAATGACTTCTAGAGCTCAAATATTTCGTATCTTCTTTAGAATTTAGTGAGACAGAGAGGAAATATTTTCCCATAAATTTCATAAGTTCCTCTTCATCAATGTCTTTGAAGAATTGTAGACTTAGTCACTAAATTGCATATCACATGTTCAATTCGATGACATGATAATAGCTAAAAATAGAGGATTGAATTAGATACGCGAGTAGGCATGTTGAACAATGCTCTTCATTTCAAATGATAGCATTATTCGATTCACTGGAAATGAATAAAAGTCAACGAAATTCCGCTTATCATGAATTCATCTTTGATTTAATACTAGTTGTTGGTCAACCTGCTCGTGTTCTGATGAAGTGAATTTGACTCGATCCGTTGCTAAGTCAAGTCTCACCAATACCGTATTGATCGTTATAGCTATAGCGATTAATGATAGGATAAAAGTCACTTATTGTAAAAGCTGTTCACATACATCCAGCATCATGGTAAAATGCTAATTCAAATTTTGAAGATCAAGCGCTTCTTTAAAACCATACAAAAGATGTTATTATTCTTAGGCTTCCTCCAGATTCTTCTCATCGATGGTAAATCTCAAAATCACAGTCTGACAAAATTAACATGCGCAGCGGTTATTAAACCTTTTCATGGTAAGTCTTCGTTGTTGCAATGATGGAATCATGAAATCGAAACTAATCTAACTGCTATTTAATCGCATGATTAATCATTATAATATAATAATATTCACTTAATTATCATGAATGGCAATTGCGATGGCTAATTGTCATTGTGCTGGCATCATGGGAAATGTTTCAATGAATGCTAGTTGCTATGAGGTTGTTCAGTCTGTTATCAGTCTTTGAGATTGGTTGACGTAATATATGGATAATATAGATAATTATGTTGCAAATATTTTCATGGCATTTTCTGTTCTAGCTTTCTTTAATAAAGGCTCTCATTCGTACTTGCGAAAGCACCAAGAATGATTGTAATCATTCATGTGAAAGTTTGTAGTGAAAACTGTAATATCCAGAAAAGCACCAGTAGAGGCAAATTAAATAGACAGTGAATGAATTCAATGAAACATTGGAGCAAGTTGCCATGCAAAAGATGGGTGACTGGTAGGACTCGAATCTTCGACCCCAAGTTATCTCGACCTGACGCTCTACCAACTGAGCTATGACCGATGTCAATTGGCAGGATCATGCCTCACCTCAACTTATCTGTTGTCATAGCAATTATAATCAGTGAATAAATATTTCGTCGCAATTGTGACTGTCGATATTAATTAAGACCGACTGTTTTCGAGCTTTTGGTTAATTTTTTTATAGGAGCTTAGGTTTCTCCATACATTTTCTCATAGCAACTTCTGGTAATTTGTGTTTTAATTAGCCTACAACCATGCCTACCAAGCATTTCTATCTAGCATTTCGACGTTCCATTGTCTTCATCATCTATATACAGTCCTCCATAATTTGACATCACTGTTCTTAACTTCATTCTTCGTGATTGTCCTCAGTAATTTTGTGATTTTTATTTTAAACGTTATAAAACGCCTTGTATTGATATTATATAATATTTTATTTCAATGTCCTGAAAATGGCGGTCAAAGGCGTTAAATAATCGAAACAATGAAAGAAATATTAAAGAAGAAGGCCTTGATTGCACCACCGAACACAGTTTTTAATGTTCCTCCAATCATACATAGATACGGCTTCCCAATTAGTTTCAGAAGATTATATAAACCAAAAATAAGAACTACTAGTAATTTGTTACAGCAACGAATTTAACACTGAATTATATGAATTACACAGCATGGCTCCATGCCCTGTACAATCAATGCGCTTATCAATGAAAGTTGCTAATCACTAAAAACAATGCAAATAAATAGCCTCAGGAAGGAATCTCTACTCAAAATTGATCTTTTATTATTTCTTCTTCAACACAGTCAAGGAAGAGAGAGCATCGAACCCAGATATATTGCGTAATATCCTTGTAATCGGAAGTGTAGTGTTGTGATAATGATGTTCTTTCCTTGTCGTTGACGAATATGAAGAATTGCGTGATAGGAAGACTTGAATTCCAAACCATGCGTCAAATCATTATGTAGGCGGATGTACAACGATACGTACATTGTATATTGATACTTCTCGTGCTGTTTTACTCATATTTTCAATTGGCTATGTTATTGCTGCCTTTTTTTATGAACATTGTTTAAATCTCTTATTTAAAGCATCATTGGAGAAGGCCAGCCACATCGAGAATTCAGAGAAATCCATGGGTCGTACACTTCTTTAATCAACACCACATTTTGTAATGATTTTAAATTAATTCGTTGCACATGAAAGTATTTGTCTATCACTGAAGATATGATACAATTAGTGCGTTGAGCTCATGCGTATTTTTACACGAATATATCTCGCAGTGCTCATTTAAAAAATGCTAACTATCTAATTCGTAAATTCGTCGTTACATCTCGTTGTATTGTATGCTCTTGGAACGTGATAGAAAAGGCATTTCATGTCCGTTCACTTACATTTTCAACAAGTACTGGGGCTATGGCCATCTCTATCATTACTTTGACTTCTTTGAAAAGTATGGCTAAAAATTGGAGAATATTACTATTATTTATTTTAGTCTACTAGCTCAATAAAGGCTCTATTGAATGTAGGCAACTTGTCAATGTGTGTCCATGAAAATACATGTTTATATAAATATTATGATATTCGTACTTAAATTAGCACGATTCCTCTAATCAAGTTATTCTTCTCATCTTAAGGAATTTGTGTCAAATAATTATTTGAAATATCATACAGGTGGTCTGTAGACCGGTGTGATTTTTTAAAATCAGTTTTAAGCAGCATTAATAATCAAAAAAGCAGTCGAATGATAGATATGGAAGAATATTTGAGGACGCTTATTTAGTCTGCACTCTTCCTCAAATTATGTCCACGAAGAAGTCACAGGAATTGCTCATGAAGAGTCTAGCTGTTCAAGAGAATAATAGATGCGGAGACTTAGTTGCTTTCGAGTTCATACCGATTTTTCCAATGAAGTATAATGACAGGTTCAAGATTGGCAACAACTCCTCTTCCGATTGGCAACAACTTCAAAAGCGTTCTAGCGATTCCTCATTATTCCGGTCGCTTGCCCTGTACAATCAATGCGCTTATCAATGAAAGTTGCTAATCACTAAAAACAATGCAAATAAATAGCCTCAGGAAGGAATCTCTACTCAAAATTGATCTTTTATTATTTCTTCTTCAACACAGTCAAGGAAGAGAGAGCATCGATATACCACTTGATATAATTACTGCCTAATGGATAAATGCGGTCATTTTTGCAAATCTTTGCATTCGCGCATTCGTGTAACATATAGCTGCCTTGAGATTCAGACCGTCTTGGCTGTGATGGGCCCATAGTGATGTGTCGGCGTTCAGTCTCCTTTTTTGAATTGACTACTGAATTTATCAATTAAATTTGATTGTGTTAAAGTTCTAATTAATTTTTAATTCCTTAATTAATGATTTACAATCTCCTATACCTAGTAACAGTGTTCAGTCTAGCGTTCTATGGAAATATGTTATTCATGAGAGTGCATTTCGCTGATCATTCAAGAAGAAAGAAGGGAGTGCAGTAGAACGATGACAAGAGACGTGTTGTAAGAAATTTCAAGTCGGCTACTTCATTAGGTTGAGCAGTAACAGAAGACTTGTCTGCTTACTTGCTTTACGGATTGATAAAATATTTGATCAGTTGCGCTGATCAAACACCTAGAAGTTGCCTAATTAAAGAATCGAGGTCTTTAATTATGTTACGATAGAAAAGAGAGTAAATAATTTGTTAATTTTTCACTCCGTGATCAACAGAAGTTTTTATCACATAGTGAGCTGCTAGCAAAAAACGAAAGATGAAAAAAGTGAATTTATTATAAATTGTGCGATATCTAATTTTCACAAAAATGATATTTGTAGGACTATTTTGCATTTATGTGTGATAGGGATATAAGATATTTTCAATGTATATCATAGAAATGGAATAACCTCTATATCTCTAACTTCGCTTCAATCCTTCACTCATGTTTTATATACAACATGATGTTTAGCTGCGTATTTTTATATTAGATTCACATCATGGTGGAATATGGTGGATGTAGTCAAAAATAAAATGTGTTTTGCGCCAAGCTCGAAATGAACGCCCGCACATTAGCCACTGGTCCTCGTCAGTGTGATACTTGGCTTCTGTATTGGTCACACCTTATTGATTTAATCAGAAAGTGACAGACTTAGCCCTTTCACGCATGAATTATTTTTAAAGCTTTTTTGAAAATTTCCTCATATGCAATTTGCGGGAGTTCTAAGCATCGCATGAGGTTGGGGTAGTGTGATTAGAATAACACTGATCTCCTCCTTCTTTTGGCTCCAAATTTTTGTCTCTGTGGGATCAACAACGCTTCGCATCAATGCTGTCCCAAAAATGCGAGTTGAACTGACCCCAATATGCATGAAGGTCGATGTGGTTATGTGCAATAATTCGTGTTTTTTTTTATTATCATACCTGTTGTTCATCACCTTGCACTCTGATACTTGCTACAGGATAGCTGTATGTGTACTTTTAGTTTTTTTTATTCTTCAAGAAATATTCTCGAAATTGTAGCATTATCGACAGATTCCCATTATCGTAAAAAGTTGTCAAATAAGCCCATCATATACTTAGAGAGCCATTTACAACCATGTGATATCATTCATTTTTATATCAAAATATGTACTATTAATTATAGTTTAAAGCTTTGGCGTCAAATGCTTGTTCGCTTTCTTTTCAGATCGGGATGATTCAATCAGTGATGCACAAGGCCATGGAAAAGGCGTCTGGTTCGAAGTTCTTCCAAGATAAAACTGCACTCACCTTCAAACTTTTCTATTTGTTCTTCTTCGCTGCCTTCGGCTCGCTATTCCCTCTCATTGCTGTTTACTTCAAGCAACTTGGCATGAACGCAGTGCAAACTGGAGTTCTGATCGGATTGCGGCCTCTTGTAGAATATTTCTGTGTTCCAATGTGGGCAATCTTAGCCGATCGCTGGCAGAAGCGCAAATTGTTCCTCATATTTTCACTAATCTGCTGGATTTCATTCACACTAGGACTTTGTTTCGTGAAACCCGCGCCTCATGGATGTCTTGTCACCGTTAACCGATCTTTGCATCTTCATGCCATCCGAAATATCGGCAGCAACATCTCTGGTGAGAGGTTGATTGATACTGCTCATCTTTTTCATCCATACAAGCAAGGGAATTCTCCCATCACCTTGGATCCCAAAATCATTGTCAATCGCAACTCCGAATCAGGGCGAGATCTTGTCATGCCCCTCTTTGCCACTGTTGTTTATCGTCAATCAGATGTTAACAAAGCATTTGTTCTACTCCTCTTTCTGATTGGAATCGGAGAGATATTTTCATCTCCTGCTATATCTTTGGCCGATGTGGCAGTTCTTGAGCATTTCAGTGGCGACAATTACAATTATGGAAAGCAGCGCATGTTTGGTTCGCTTGGATGGGGTTTCACTATGTTCTTCATTGGTATTGCATTGGATCAATCCCGCAACTTCCCAGATCATCCGTGTGGACATCCAGGATCGCGAGAAAGGAATTATATTGTCTGCTTCATAGTCTTCACGATATTTATGTTTTTTGCTGTCATCTCTGCAGCGCAATTCAAATTCTTTTACGAAGGTGCTCAAGAAAGTATGTATTTCAAAATCATCAAAGATCGATTCACGGAGAGCTTCCTCGGACGAAAACTCAAAGCGCGACATAAACTCGTAAACGAAGAATCAGATGATGAACTGGCGATGCAGAAACAACAGTTTCAGAAGAATCAACAGTTTCAGCAACATCAGCATCAGTCTTATGATGCTATGGTGAGTGGAGGCTTCGATGGGTCAGAAGGTTATCAACCCCAACAGCAACCGAACATACAACCTCATTTGACGGGTCAACAACAAACTTCCGTGTTCCAGAATGACCCAATGGATGAAAATTACGACCCATATGACGAGAAATACCTGACAGAATCTAGTTCAAAGCCGTTCGCTAATTGGGGAAGAATTCTTGGTCATTTTCGTAATGTCAGACTTGGAGCCATTCTCTTTCTTGCTTGGTTTATGGGTTATGGCGTCGGTTTGGTTTTTGCCTTTTTATTTTGGCATCTGCAAGACCTCGGCGGAACACCAACGCTCTTTGGAATTGCTTCAGTCATTAATCATACTTCGGAGGTTCTTTCATATTTCTTAACGAACAAATTAATTGCTCTACTGGGTAAGTTTCAGTTTGTAAAAAATTTCATTATTTTGACACATTTGCGTTGAGTAGTCCTCCAATCATAATATGTTGGCCTACATCAACTATTTGAGCATGATATTTTACAGTACACACCGCTCCTTTTAGCCCTGTTTGTCTCAGGCATTGTCCTGTCGGTGAAGTTTTAGGCCCCATATTGCCCCCGTACACATAGACACAACGTAATAGGTTATAGCTAGTTTGCGTATGTCTTCTCCGATGGTGATATCGGTCGGTTGGAATGTGTGGATATAACATTATGTCAGTAGCCTACAGTATAAAAGACCTTTGTTTAACTTTCCTATTCTCAAGCAGCCCGCAACGAAATTCGTTTGTTACTTCATGAGGGAAGTCTCATCATGAGATCATACTCATCCTACAGACGTTAAATAAATAGTAAAATGTACTTGTATGGCGGATGAACTCTTTGAAACCGAATTTCGCTCTAAATCAAACATAAATTCGACGTCAGTCCGATGTTGTGAAAGGAAAGCATTTAGAGCAAATAAAGACAATAAGGAAATCAATCATTTGAATAGAGCTCAGCGTGCTGAAGAACAATCGTGCAAACGTGTTCTTAATAAATTCAAGCGACTAACTTGAAGAATTTGCCAGTGTGATGCGGATGTGGTTGCAACTGCACTGAACAATCAGTAAACATCGGGGTACATTTTTCACTCCTGCGGATAATTGAGTTATTGAAATTGATAAGTAACAACTAGAAAATCAGTCAAATTGGGGATTACATTTGAATTTGTACATTTTAAGTAAATGTTTCGTATAGTTTGTATATGAAGTGTATTTAGATATAATTTTACTATTTTCAATTACAACCTCTCTCTACACAAAGTCATGCATTTACTGACGTGACTATGTTAATATTATACTTATGTCATGGAAGCTTCTAGAAAACGTCACGACCATGGAGAGAACGGAGATGCTATAGACATTTTAATTATTAACCCTGTCCATGCCATGTTGTGAGGAGGACCGATTCGGGGTTCTCAAAAGTTAATTGCAATGATAGGTGGCAATTAATTGATTGCTGTTTTCAAAAAGTTACAATTACTTGATTGATTTAATAGAATGATTGCATTCAATTGATTGTTCGACTTTTATTGCAATGAGGAAGCATAGTTGACTTATTATTGTTATACCGTCACAGCTCACCATGTCTTAGGAAAGACATCCCACCTTCAGTGATTTATTTAGATGCTAAACTTACTAAACGCATCTTATTCACAGGTAATCGCTTTCAGAATTCTAATCAGGAGCCATTTGGTACACAGCGTATTTCGTATCTGCTCGCTACAATACTTTTGTGATAACTATTGAAACTTTTGTGTTCTGTTGTAGGCACGTGTGAATATCCATTCGTTTTTCTCAATAAGTGATTACCACTATAATTATGGTGCATGAACCTGAGTCGGTAGTAAAATTTATCACTGTTCACATCCGTTTAAGAATATAGTTTTATCTTTTTCATGCAATATCCAAATTGATTATAAACTATCAGGCGACTATTAGGCTGATGTCGCCTAATCCGCTAAATTGAAAAAAAACAGAGTGAAAAATTCAAAATCAAGAATCAGGCTTTTCAAATGGTGATGCAGATAAATAATTGCAATTGATCTATTGCTTCCGTATACAATTATATGTTTTCACAATTCCTGTTACTAAAAATAGCGACTCAAAATCTCAGCAGTAGCTCCGGATAAGCGAGAAATTTCCGCTCCATAACCGTCCCGATTATCCGTAGTACATAATTTTAGCTCTCCTCGACTTAGGTCAGGGAGACTTCTGCTTCGTGAATACCAGGCCAATGCTAGCGGGGGAAGCTGGCGAGGGGGCCGCCTCCCGCCCTTGAAAAATAATCGCCCCTGCTGTAAAACTGAAAGAGTATTTGCGGAAGGGGTATACTAGCACTTTTACATTAGTTAGGGTCTACAATGTCCATGTACGTGTAGGTGGAATAATAGCAAATTTCCTCCCCCATGTTGCTCGTTTCTAGAGACGGGCCTGGTGAATACCGGCGAATGCAGTGGAACTATCTAAATCTCTAAATCAGAAGCGACTCAGTCATTATCGCTTGAAATATTGGTACCTGTGACATTTGTTCACTTTTATCACAGGGATCCCATGGTTCAAACCAATCAATCATGTCGTTCAAATCATATTATTCATGCCATCGATCAAACCGTTGAAGAATTTAACTTTGGTAAGCGAAGGAAGTTCGCTTCGACTGCGAAATTCAAGTAATTTCCTGATTTGTTTCGTGAATTTCCTTCGATTGTGAAATTTTATCCTTTGTGATTCTGATGGATAGGATAAGTAAGCAAGCTATCTAAATCACTAATTCTTTTAAAGTGTATGATATTTCTATTTCTAAGAGAGTTTCTGAGGACTGAAGAAAGGATGTTTAAATTTGTCCCTACCTTTTTTGCCATCACGTTATGAAAGCATTTGGATTATTTATTTAATTGCAAATAGTTGGTTCAAAACTACTTCTACTGGAACTTCTGAAGCAATCAAGAATGTCATTCGCTTCTAAATAATGCGTGATTTTCTCGGAAAAGTCATAGAATTCCAACAGTTTAAGAATTGACATGCCTACAACAGTACTACACCATTAGCACGCATTGCTGCTGCTATGATTCTCTATGATACGTAGTACCTAAAGAATAGCAACTTCCAGTAGCTGGGAATTCTTTTGATAGTAATGCGTCAACATTCCTGTGAAAGTTTGAAGAATGATGTCAGTATTTCATCAGTGTACTTTCTGTACACTCACGATGAAAGTGCGTGAACTACAGGGTGTCATCCCACATACCGGAAAGTCATTACTTTGGTCCATCGATCATGTAAATTAACACATGCATACAGGATGGCCGCCAACAGGAGGTTCTTCATACTTCAGTTGATGCTAAAAACAGCTTTGTAAAAGGAGTTATACATATCTTTTAATTAACTATTTTAATCTGGCCAATAAATTTCAATGAGAGACGAAAGCTGTTTTTAGCATCAACTGAAGTAACACATGCATAATTATACACAGTACATGCAGCTTACACTGTGCAGAAATTGTAGGCATCGATAAAGGACAATGAATGGTCCTATCTTTGAAAGTGCTCTCAACAGATTTGACAACATTTTCTATTGTTAAAAACACTTTTAATCAGGTTTGCAAACATAACGTCATTCTGGACAATGCAAACACTCACTGACTCTTATTATGCTTCACCTGCACTTCAATCAATAATTGAAGAGTCTTCCTTAAAGAATCAAGCAATAATGTACATTCTCCAGGCCTTGTCCAGAATATTCCCATTCCATTTCTCATGAGATTCTCATTCCCACCAACAAGTCTGAAGTCTCTCTTGTTTATCTCTCAACAAAATGTATGACACTCCCACTATCCTTGAGATGCGCGATTAAGGGAGATTTCGACGGGCATTCTTTAAAAGATACGTCTCAAGTTTGCCCGGATATGGCTGCAATTTTAAATAGGGAGTTATTTCGATGTTGAGAGATATTGGATATTGGATGAAATGGTAGCTATTCCGGTCTGCTCTCATTTTTCAACTGAGGATGCAACTCAATATTTAATTCTTCTGTCCCACCATTCTTCTTCACTTTCACTATGAAAATGCTAGTTTAGTAAACGCAAGAGTGGTTTGCAGCTTGAAAAAATGCTCCGTGCAGAAGTAAGTAGAAAATTTTACTTAATGAACTAAGTAGCTTACAGAAATCCACGGAGGCTCCTTATCCCTGCCGCCTTTTTAGTCACAATTTCATAGTTTTTAAATTTTTGTTCATAAAAAATGCTTTTTTGTTTCTCATGTTTCGTTATATATCGTTATATATTTCTTTCTTATTTGTCTCTCTACAGCATTCATGACAACCATCATACTCCCGTCATTCTCCCATCATCATGAAAATTCTAGCTTAGTAAACGCATGAGTTGTTGCAGTTTGAAAAACTTCAGATCGAATTGAATTAAAGAATCATCATGGATAATTTTAGAGTTGCAATGAGATGATTCGTGACATTGTAGTTGGTTCTCAAAATACGAGTATCAGGTACACAAGAAACATCGATTTTTGGCTGAATGAGTTTATTAGTTTTCATTGGTATAAAGGGAGATGAATGCGCTGATAATACTTTCAATGAATTTATTTCATCTCTATCGAGTTCAGAGTATTCCGTTCCTACTGAGAGATCATTTGATAGTCAAATTTGACAGATGAAAACCATAATAGGAAAACTTACTGCTGCTTAAAATCTTAATGGTGAAATTGAAAAGAGAAACTAGAAGAATAATCAGATGATCAGAATTATGGAAATGAGAGACTTATCTGAATATTTCAACTTGAAACAATGGCAGGAGTCTGTTTTCTATCTACGTGCCGCATTGGCTTCTGATAAACAACTTTTGAAAATCTCTCATCATATTGTAAGTCTGGATAAGCAAATGTAAGCCATCTGAATAGCGAATTGACTGACCAAATTAGTCATTCATCCATGGTTTTTGTGATGTTAAAACTGTGCAGCTGGCTAAGCTTCTTTTCTAGGCAAACAATTTCTTCCGCATTCCAGCTGTTCTGTGTAGACTTAAAAGAGTAAACCTGTATCTACGGTTTAGTGTTAATCGATCGATGAATATAATGACATCTCTAGTTGGCTCAACAATATTGATCATGGCAGCGATTGCATTTTATTCGCGTGATTCGTGCGCATGTTTGATTAGCCTCAACACCGTTTTGCTTGTATCAAATTATTTCCCCATGCTCAAAGCGACTCTCAAATCCTTACAAGTAAATGTAAATGAATTATCAAGTACAGTCCGACCCGAGCTCATTCCTATTCATATAGATAATAAGATAATCTGCTCAGGATATATATGTATATAAATGCTCTCACAATTCTTCGTGGGTGAGTCGCTTTTTGAAATACGTAGTGCAGACTATAACATTAATGGTGGCGCACGGGAGGTTCTTCATGTCAAAATATTTTGCTAAAAAATTCAAAATAGCACTACCCTTTCTTTTTGCCTAAGTTGCATTTGCTTTTAAAAAAATTTACAGCCAGGATGACCGGTTTCAGCACTCAGTGCTTTTATCAAGACCCCAAAAATAAAACTTTCAATGGCTCAAGCAATGCACTTAATTAAGGCAACACGATGGTCACTCACACCTGTTCAAGTGTTCATCTTTATGATTGATTTTAGGCTTCAATTTTCTTATCCAGTCATTCTTAGTTAAACGAACTTTTGTTGAGTTATTCAGTATTTCAACAAAGGACAATACGAAGACATCTGTTGAAGAAGTGTTGTCAAAGTGTGCCGAAGACGTATGAGCCGATAGAGCATTTTTACTATCTCTGTTGTCAATGCTTCGACAATGTTCTTGGAAACGATATCTAAAAGGACGGTTCGTAGAACCCATGTAGAAGTCACCACACAAAGAACAAGTGAATTTATAAACAACATATCGTTTCTCACAAGAATGATCATTATTCAAAGAGTCACAGATTTTGCAACTACAATCAATAGAAGAATTGAACTTATTGAAAGTGCTACGTATTTGTTTGCATGGTTTTTGAGCTAATCTAAAGGGCACGTCATATTTTTTCATTAACTTATTGAGCTTTCTGTGTCTAACATCATTTATGAAATCCAGTTGTTGGATACTATTGGCATTATTTTCGTCCTTATGCTGCCTGGGGCGTTTTTCTTTATGAGCATCCTTCCACTAATAGTTTTTTCTTAAAGTCGTTTACATGACGTCCAGCATCAGCGCTGTCAAAGCAACGTAGACCTATGTTATTTATTTTGTTTTTAATAAAGTTTAATAAATTTTAAAAAATAACGAAATGTGGAACATAGCTAAATTTATCGAGACAAATCCCAGAATGATTTTTTATTGTAAGGTTGGAAGTAAACTTCTCTTTCTATTGATACAGATAGATGCAGAAAATTTAAAAAACAATTTTCTGGCACTTCTATGGTAACTTTTATGTCCGGGTGAATAGAATTAAAGATATCTAATATACTATGAAACAAAGTCGACTCATGCTCAAGCGGGCCAAGGATTATGTTATCAATATATCTACGCTATAGTTTGGGTTTTCTGGCACTGATTTCTAGTTTTTTTCAAAGCCAATTCTTGTATATATTTCATACAAATAATCGCAAGTGGTGGCCCAAAGTGCGAACTCATAGTGCACCCTTTCTTTTGAACTTGTGCAATGTTGTTAAATTCAATCTCGTAATTAAAAGCTACAAACTTGAGGAATTGCTCTATGCAAGTATTACACGTATCTAGGTTGTAATTATCAAAATGCCAGTTTTCTTTTGCGAAATTAGAAACTATCTCTATTCCTTTTAGAAGAGGGATAGAAGTATATAAATTCTTCACATCCAAGGAGATGAGCATTAAAGTAGTGTTTTTATTGTTGAGTTCTTAATTAATGATAAGTTTTCTATCAAAGCATTAGTGACAGCTAAATGTGACGGTACCAACTTTATTAACTTCTTTAGTAAATGTCCTACCAACCAATCTACTCTTTCGGAAGGAGTATTTGACACCGCGGCTGTCGGTCTTAAAGGGTAACCGTACTCGTCTTAATTCTTGTGGTTCTTCACTCGCACCTGGAACTTTGCCGACTTTGATCCAGTTGATATTATTTTTCCTATATCTAGGCGGTCGTTATTTTACATTAGGCTCTAATCATTTTATTAGCCTTATTTCATTACTGTCGGGATTTTACGAGTTTTTTATATGTTATATCATCACTTAGTATATTTTCTATGGGATTTATCATGGACTGCTCGCTGGAGATTACCAGGCGATTAGTGTTGTCAGAAAGCGTAACTACAAGAGCCTTCTCCTTTAAAATAATTCTGGTTTTTCTAATCATTTGATTAATGAATTTACTTAGTGGCTTACTTTCTTCGTGTTTCATTTCTGCATTGATTATTTTCGTGGTTTCCGTCTCAAACATTCTCAATTTAATTTTTATATTTTCATCTAATTCAGGTGGAATTTTACGGTATTCTTATTGAAATGAATATTTCTCTTGTTTCAAGGAACCGAATCTCTATTGTCATATAGTGCTTTCCAGCGATGATTTTGACAAGCAGTGAAGATAGACAGTTAATTATTCTCTAAGAAGCTTTCAAGAAGAAAGTGGGGCAAGCAAAGTCTAGGTACGAGTACCTTACTCAGAAAACTGAGAATATCATCTGGAATACTGAAATCACTTTCCACACGAATCTCACTTTTGTACTTATTATTACTGATGAACTGATGTGAGTGATCATAGTCATAAAACCAGAATGAATCATGGGAATCAAGCATTTAACTTGGTATATACTTCACTTCAGAAAGTGTTTTGTCAAAAACATAATTCTTGCGAGTCCAATTACTCAACTTTCGTTGGTGTCGTTCAAATGAGAGTTCCATTTCAGCTATCACTGCTCCGGCAATCGTTGTTAAGATAGTATTGCATCATGGTTGTCAAAAGTGTGGCCCACGTCCTCTTCTAGAAAATTTTAAGTCATTTCACTTTAGACATCTGTAGAGTCATGTTGAAAAATGATATTGTCTCTTTCTAAACTATATATTTCTATATAAACTATGTCTGTTTGAACTGTAAATTTGGATTTCACAATGATATTTCTATTGCCTTGTTGAAACCCTTGATACCCTGATTGAAGACTTCGGCAAGCAATTTCAAGATTTCCAGCACTTTGAGAAAAGTTTCAAATCCCAATGCATTCAATGCTCTGCTGACGGTAATTATATCAGAAGCAGCTGATGCTTTACAACTTGAATTATGTGACTTACGATGTGATCCGTTTTTCCTAACCAAAGCTACTTTGCCAATCATTTAATTTCTGAAGATCAGTGCCCAAATTTGTGCCGCTTAGGATTGCGCTTTCTCTCTATGTTTGGAAGTACTTACCTTTGTGAGTCACCATTTTCCGCAATCACGTCGATCGAATCCAGAAAGAGAATGCCTCAACACCATTTCCATGTTTATTTCAGATGTCACCATTTATATTCTTGAGTACAATACATATATTTCAGATTTTCAGTTTTTAGTTCAGAACCCCGCATTTACGAGTATTAATGAGAATCGGTCATTTCATCTCAATCTATCACATCAATGTCACTTTTATTTCAGAACTTATCTAATTCTCATTAATAAATGCGGGGTTCTGAACTAAAAACTGAAAATATGAAATATATGTGTAGTACTCAAGAATATAAATGGTGACATCTGAAATAAACATGGAAATGGTGTAGATCAAACATCTTTTGAGGCTTGTCTTCGTTGAGCCCTAACCTCAGGTGACATTGACTTGATGAAGTTGGCCTCCAAAATACAGGCACACCCATTCCACTAATCTGTAAGTAACCTGTGCCGTTTTTATGAAACATGTTTTTAGAATGAATGTAGGAAAATTCTTATCCCAAATATTTTTAAGCTTTCGTCTAATGCTTTCATAATGAATATCAAGATGATTTAACATTTCATAAACACATGGTAAACATTTCTTTTACGATGCGTCTAATGGGGGTAGATAGTGAAAAAGTTGAATAATGTGAACAGCAGCCCGCGGCCTCATATCCTTGCCGAATGCGGCCCGCGCCCACGTAAAGTTTGGAAACCCTGTACTACATATCTCCTTTGAACAACTTCTGGTTAAATTGAGGTATTCATAAGATCAATTGATCATCCTTCTCCGCTTTCACTGACGATATTGTACTTCGTAAAAGCTCCAATTTTAATGATTGTGACTTTCTGTAGATTGCCTTTGTAATACCAAGAGCACAACATGTTTCATTTCTAAAACCATTCAAGCTGTAAGCTGTGTACTATCTGATAACTAACTACGTGCAGGTGTAATCTCTCTCTCTCTCTCTCCTCTCTGTCGTCTTTATTCTTCTCATTCAGTCACTTAGTCACTCATTCAACTCTTGTCATTTGTAACATTTCTAATAGCCATTGCAAATAAAGATTGAAGAAGGTTTTACATCCACAATTCCAACTCATTTGTCTTTGTTTATTGATATCAATTCAAGACTTCTTGAAATGCTGAAGACGTGTTACGCAAGAAATGCGGACAAGTTATTGTGCATACACTGTTAGCTTAAGATAATTATGATGAATATGAATATTTCACAGGTTTGAAAGGAATCCTTATGATATTGCGTTAAATTACGATGATTATGAAACAAGAATTCCAATTTCCGATGTATATTAAGTAATCACGCGTAGTTGCTTATGTTTTCGGCTAAACCAGTGATATCATGGAGTATACATGTAAACTCAATGTCTCAATAGGATTCGATTCGTAGAGGGAAGATATAATGATGTTTGATTTTTACACATCTTAACATGTAAAATGCAAAGAATATGCCTACTATTTATAGAGAGTATTAACTGAAACTGTTTGGGGCTTAACTTGGGAGAGACGTGGAGACTTTGGAAGAAATAAAACAGGAAAACACGAAGTTTCTGGCTTTCGGTTGCAAGGCCTTTCTGTTGAAGGTTGCTCCAGTCATCACCTAATTAATGTTCTGTGATCATCTGCAGCAGAAAGATTTCGCCATGATGATCTTCGTTTAAGTAAAGAATTGGAAACAAGCTTGCTTTTCCAGTCAGTCGTTGTTCTTTTCATCGTTTCTTGGCTTTTGAGTTCTTCTGCTTTGCATGAACATTATACTCTCATTCTCAAATTCAATCATGCAATGTTTGTTATGGTGGTAAAGATTGGCTTCAAAATGAAACCTTATTTGTTAATTTCCTTTGGATAATCAAAAAGTTATGCTACTTTAAATTTTGTCACATTTTTTATGCCGCACCCTCTACCAGCATGCTTGCTAGCATGTACACTCTTACTATGCGATTTTAATTACATTCATTTAGTAACTTATCACATAATCTTGCACTTATAAAAACTTAAGCCTTACATTACTTTTTGAGACATACCCGTAGAAAAGTGGAACAGAGGTCATCAAAGTGAGCATCAATGTGAGCGACAGTAGTCTGAGAGAACACAGACTTACTCCTGAAATGCTGTCTGAAGCACATAATCCTAAACTGCCCTCTCGAGCAAATGGTTACCTAGTAGAAATGCCTTAAAAAATGCCCTGGTATAATGAAGCTTTAGCGTCACTGCTCCCCATAATTGGGGCTTGGACGGTGCTGACATAGTCAGACTTTTTTGGAGCGTTGTACTACTTTTAGTCCGGATGCCCATCCTGCCGACTTCCAATGACACTTTCGGGGCTCGACCTTTGGATCAAAAGATCGCTAGGCCAAGCACTTAACCACTGTGCCACGGAGACCAAACATAGTACGCACAACGGTATACGTGCGTGTAGTAATTAGTGAGTCATCTCATCGACAGGTTGTTTGATCAATGTCTACGTCCAGAGTCGGAAGACATTGGAGTCCCTGATAAAGCTCAAGGACATTATGTCTATGAATTATTGAGTAAATTTTTTGTTTCTTTTACTATCTATGGATGCATAATCCTCTTGAAAGAATATCATCCACCTGTCGATGAAATGAACCACTACCATATATAGGTACTACATAAATAAATATTCCATTACTACTCACTGGTCGATTCACCGCACCTGGCCGGCTCATTCCCGGCTTATTGATTGAATGTTTTAGTACAGCATGAATTGAGAAAAACAAAAGTTAAGAAAGTGATTGCCAAAACTCTCCAAGATAAGACATGATAGCGTTTTCTACAAACATGACAGATCAAATAAGTCTAGACAGCTATTAGTCACACCCTTTATTAAAAGTGTTCAGCAATGTATGTCTTTATTTAAAAAATGTCTTTAGGTAGTAGCTTAGGGGATGATCTAACAACTGAAGTACAGGAGATGTGGGTTCCTTCACATCTGTAACACAAAGTGCAATTTCATCTACGCTGCGCTTATTCATTCCCTATTTTACATTTTCCCATTATCAAGTACGTGCATGAAGACTATCTTACCGTGCGAGTAAAGTTGAAAGAAATTGTTCTCTTTCAAGGATGTTATATTTACTAAAATGCAAAAAATAGATAGCATTGGATTCTTAAACTTAATAATAAAGATGTGTAAATAATATAGAAGTGGAGAATTCAACAGCCTATAGTCTTTATGATCCTTTCATTATATTCCATTTCCATCAAGCAAATGTAGTGCACTTTTTGTACATACCTGCATTATATTTCTTGTATGTAATTGCTTCATTCCCGCACAAATGCATTGTAAAAGGTGATCGTTGCATCTCATTAATTGTCATCTTTGTCAAAGGAGCATTTTTTGATTTTTCAGGATATACTAAACTTTTCTACCTCGGACTTTGCGGCAATATAGTGCGCTTTTTGTACGTATCATGGTTGAAAAATCCGTGGTGGGTGTTGCCTTTTGAAATGATTCAAGGTAAGAATCGACCTCTGTCAATAATAATGATCTGTATGCATAAACGCAGATGGAATTTGTCACATCCTCTCAAAATGTAATGAATGCCTCCACTACAATCAATGATCTCATCTCTTATCAGTACTTCAATACTGTATTTTCAGTGTCTGCCTCATTAAACATTTGGCGATTTTTCGCCATTACGGTTTCAATGTATATTTATTTTCTTTTTTCCTCCCATTATAAAACAACAGATTCTAGAATGAAATATAAATTAGAGGAAATTGTTTCGGCAATTTTTGATAATTCAGCTTCGGCACCATCGCTTTGTCGAGATATTTTATTTTGACATTTGCTTTTATTCATAGCATGTTGCTTTTCGGTAAGATTCGTTTATCGATTCTGTTTACGCGGTTGCTCCAAAGCGAGACATTAAACTTCACAGACGGAAAATAACTGCTCGTCTTGGCGGATTTGAATTTAAAAAACAATTGAAAATATTTAACGATGTAGCAAAATTTACACTGAAAAACGTTTTAATTGATAATTTTGGCAATTAATGAATAAAAATGAATAATTTAAATAGCATACTTTCAATTGTGCCCACATGTGCATGTACTTATATTGATACTTATATATTCTTGTTTTAAAGAAGTTTCACATCATTATTGCACCCTATGTATATTTTCAAAATCATTGTCTCATTCTTGTTTTTATTCGCCTGCATTCTTCGCTTCCATGCATTATAGAATTCTAATAAAAATCTAATGATCCACATAATAAATGATAATGATAAATGATTAATAAATAATGTTGATCCATAATAAGCACAGGTGTACAATCAATATCCACTGAAGTTTTTCTTCTTTTTTGCGCTCTTTGTGCGGGAATTTTGTTCGCGATACTTCAAATTGAAAAATTATTTTTGTGGGCTCAGTGTAAAAGAGAAATAACAACATCGGTCTATTTTTCTACATTAACCTTGTTCTCTTGAAAATTAGGCATACACATTAACACTGTACGTATTCTGCGGACGGTGGATCATCGGATGCACCTCGATGGAATCTCGTAGAATACATGTATTTGTAATGAAGCACTTTATGTATGTTGTGTGTTAAATAATTGAAGATAGCAAACTTAAGTTAAATAGTGATCTTGTGTGTTCGGCCTATGTTATCTTTAAATAGGACCTCTTATTTGAAACCGGTCGACCGGTGTACCTGCTTATTATCTCAAATAAGGATCGACTTATAAATATACTCTATAGACGCTTGCTTAAATTATGAGGTTCACGGTTACTACTGAAATTTGGTACAAAACTTAATTACTGAAATGCTAAGTAATAGAGTCAATGTAATGCTGAGTTTCGGAGCTCAAAATAGCCTGGGTAAAGTAAGAATTAATGAAGTTAGCTGACCTTATGTGCTCATTCTGGTAAGTCAGTATATAAGTCGCCAGCTACGGTGAGTAGCAATCGAATTTGAAGAATATTATTGCAATCTATCTCACATTTTCGCAAAATGGAGACCACTGCAAAAGTCTGAAGTGCTCTTAATAATCGATTTGCATTGCGTGAATAGACTTAATTACCCTCATGAGAATATTATAAAGCATTTTCTCCTGCGCAGAAATATAGTGAACACTTTGCGTTCTCAGTGTCGATAGACTGATTATCATTCGAAAATGATGTCGTCTTCAGTTGCTATATATCCCTATAGGATATGGGTATCGGACTAGCATGCTGTCTGAATAATCCAAGGACATTTTCGTCGCCTGATTCTTTGCAGCTATTTTACCCATCGCTGACACTTTCTCTACTTATTCCGAAACGCTGAAACAACTTTGTAGACATCATGTTAAGAATTTCTACTGAGGCAATGCTGCTTCTACAAGTGTCTGCTTTCCTACTCATCAATATGCATAATATCTTCCGCATGAATTTGTTCGTCTATAATATGCATTCTCTTGTTGGACGGCAAAGGCTTCGTTCCTCGCAAGCTCCGTCGTTATGAATATAATACGAAATCATTCAGTTCTTCAGGCTGCAATGAATAGGGTATTAATCTTTGTGATGTAAGATAAATGAGATTATGCGAATCGAAGATCGCAGCCAACTTCTGTGAATATTTCGATTTGGGACAGCCTGAAGTTGTGAGGTCTTTTCGAGGCTTCTGCATTCTATAAAAAACGTTGAAGATGTGTCGCGCGGCTTTATTGTCTAACTACATGTGCATTCGCCTCTCGAAGCACAAAGCATTCTATAAAAAGGTCATGATAATTGAAAAAAACTGAAAAGTCTGTCGACTGTTTGCGAAAATTTCTTCTAATTGATAATGAATTCTTTATGAGAATCTTTATCTGTGAATTCTTTATAAGAACCGAAAGTATTTCATGAGTCAGTTAACATTTGGGTTGTCGGTCAATTTATTTTGATTCACTAAAAACTTACTTTTCTAAGCGGTGACGGATTGAGCAATTCGTTGTGTGAACAGCTATACTGTAAGTTGAGGCTGATTTTGCCAATTCCCATCAGAAATTCAGTAGCTGACAAAAGTAATACTGTCCATCCACACCGGCTCTGAAACACATCAATATTTCGGGGATAATCGCCCCTTAGCTTCTTCTAAGGAACTGTTCTGAATCACACGAAATTCACCGCTCAACATATTTTGTGTGTGAATATCTTTATGGTGGTGTTCATTGCTCTAACTCGCGTCTCTTCATATTGTAAATCAAACATTTAAAATCACCAATATTGATCGATTTTTGAAAACTTTGAAATACAGTCGAATCTGATTTATGATTGCTATTTGTAATGCCGAACTGGCTAATCGGTTTGTTAACTTACTTACGAGTATAAAAACAGGAAGATAGAATTGAGTAGTGCATGGAATATAGCCCAAATATACGTATATAAAATGTGGAATATTTTCCATTAAAAATTTACCATTGCAATGCAACCTTGAAATCGTAATATGCCGTTCTAAATAACTTTAAATATGATAAGAGGAAGAGCGACTTGCAGATGCCTAAAACCTAAAAATGGACATGATCATGAAAAGACACTAAAGTGATTTCTTGAATGTGCCATTAATAAATATTTTCAAATGTTGTGGTGACATAATATCTAATAAATTCCAAATACTCTTTTCGATGTCTATTCTCATACGATGATGAAAATCATCCCAGCATCCATTTATAATAGAATATAATTCTTACTAATTTAAATTATCAGTTAAAGCATAGTTATGGCATAGTAGATGATCGTGATGTCATTTTTATGAAAGACTGTATTTATATTGAAAATCTATACATTCCGCTAAAATTCTCATACAAAACGTTTGCATTAAGTGGCAAAATTGAGACGAAAAAAGTATTTTTCAAAAAGAGGTCATACGTTTTACCTTCCTGCAGTCTACATCCAGAGATATTTAGCTGAAAGCTAGAAAATATGTTAAAATTGGAAGCCACAAAAGTGCAGGTCAAGTGGTTTGGTTTTAAGCATGGAGATTGGCAACAATAAGATCTCTAGAACAGAAATGTAGATTCGTGCAATATAGTCCGGCAACCAGAGCGAGTTTCTGCAAGGAACGAGGCCGAAAATGAGACTTTCATAGAATGATGCACACCCTATGCCTACTACGAATCTGCGCATCTGCATAGTCTTAGATGCTTCTTCTTCTTGTCAGACAGGATCAAGGAAGTACACATGCTAATCCAATGAGACGCAGATTTGAAGTTTTTGCTAAAATTTAGAATTCAATGTTTTCTATTGTAGAGTGAAAGTACAAAGTCTATAGCCATAATTTGTTGCATGGCATGTCTTCATGTTATTTCATATCCAAAGTATGTGTTTTTGTCATGCTTCTGATTAGCGATGAATGCGGAATGTGGCCAAATGTGGATAAAATTGCCCAAAATGTCGGCGCTTGGTGACATTGGGAGGTTATCTATTCTGATTATGTTTGGCTTCATAGACTGAGGTACATGTA
The DNA here is from genome assembly GCA_907163375.1 of Prostheceraeus crozeri. NCBI lineage: Eukaryota > Metazoa > Platyhelminthes > Polycladida > Euryleptidae > Prostheceraeus > Prostheceraeus crozeri. The sequence goes on along the minus strand of CAJQUW010008193.1, from coordinate 33,923 downwards.
CATGACTATGATAAGAAATGAGTTGAAGACATTCCATGCCAAAAGTCATGACTCTTCAAGTATTGCTTTTCACTTGATGTAGATCCGTGCCTAATTGCGTTACTGTGAATTTATCATTAGCAAATAGCAGGCTCTATTTCAAGTCTTACTACCTTACACAAAAAGCAGATTTCTATGGTCCTGGCACTTAAAGCTTAAAAGATTGGTTTCTTAAGTTTTTTAAAGTATTTTATTTGTAGGTTCAGATACTGTATACAAGAAAAAAAGCAAATTCGATTTTATTAGAAAAACATGCAAAGTATCAAAGTCTCAATAAATGAGAGTTCATAAATTAGGTTAACTTTATAACTATTCTCTACCTTATGTATTACTTCTTCTGAATGAGCTGTAAACAATATGTTATAAAAATAAGCCATGAAATTTAAATTTTTAGGGCTCTTAAGCCAAACCACAGTAACTCGAGCACTGCTTTGCACATGAGCACTAATTGCAGGATTAACACACGCTGCCGTGTGGGCAGCCATTTTGTCATATGTGACACAAGCGTTGCCTGATCACCTTCGAAGCGCCTCTCAGAGTATTCTTCAAGGCATTCATCATGGTCTTGGTAAAGGATGTGGTGCTGTCATCGGAGGGCTCATCATAGCCGGAGCAGGTAAGTTTGAGCATCCGTATTTTATATTTTTTATATTCAATACAGGATTATAAAGAGTTCCACTCTGAGCTCGTGACTGAGCTGAATTTGTTCAAACCCTAAGATGGCATCACATCGTATCATCATAGGTACTAACACCAACAATTGAGAAATGTAATGACTAAGAAAAACATCATGTGAAGGTAGTATACATGTATACGGATCTGGTACACTTCTTCGACACAGACACTTCTTCGACAAGTTGATATCTATGTTTTCGGACATTTGTTCGACAGAAAACTTCTTCGACACGGACACTTCTTCGACAAGACATTTTTTTGACACGGACACTTCTTCGACAAGACATTTGTTCGACACGAACACTTCTTCGACAAGTTCTGCATGAATAATGCTTTATCTAGCATTGATTGATCGGAAATATCTTGCATCAATGATTCTACATGTATACTTTATATGTGGCCAAACCAGGTCAGTTTATCACAGCACCATAGCTGGATTACTATAAAAGGACTGACACAATTCTCAAATTGACACAATTGACACAAATTCTCAAAAAATACACAACCTGAAAAAGAAAAAGACTATAATTGCTTAATAACGAACAAACGTCGTGTCGAAGAAGTGTCCGTGTCGAACAAATGTCGTGTCGAAGAAGTGTTCGTGTCGAACAAATGTCGTGGCGAAGAAGTGTTCGAAAATTTGTCGAACAAACGTTCGTGTCGAACAAGTGTTCGTGTACCATGTATACATGTACATGTAGCCTGAGAGGCATTAGATGCTATGCACATAATTTGTCTGACATATGTGTTCATATTCTTCAAACATCTGTTAATCAAAACGAAAATTAAGAAAGAGTTATTAAGAGATCAGTAAGGTCATGAATAGGTTCATGAGTTAATTTTTATAAAACAGCGATAATTCAATTCTTATTATTCTTTCAAGTTAAACACAGCTTGCGCATGAGAATCGTTCGTATATTTGTAGCAAAATTAGATTGTGCGTCTGAGAAAATCTAAAGAATTTGAATTTTTGAGACAACCATGAAAGACAACCCGGAAAGTATTGAAACAGAATTCATGGAAATATAGTCACCATACAAAGATCTGTCATTTTTAGAAAACTGATTTACATACCTTAGCAATGATGAGATTTTACCGACATTTACATCTTGGATGTAGAATCGGAAAACTGAACTCTGCTGTCGAGGTCGGTGATGCGATTTTGATCACGATTGAGGATACCTGTGGATAACCAGCTCTATGCTTCAGTTGAAAAGCGAAAGACTTAGATAAAAATGATTTTCATCAAATATTGAAAATAATGTTCATACCTTGTACTTGTCCAGATATTGTCTTTTACCAAGCTTTTAAAGGAGATTTCAAAAAACGCTTAATTTAAACGTCCTAAAAGTGCCAGGTTTTTCTCTTAGCACTATCAGACTTTCAGAGATACTTGGCAAAAATGCCATTGGAGGTGCTGCGGTCATAACACGGCTAAACACAGAGTATAATATAGGCCCTTGCTGCCATCTTGGAAGAGACAAGTTTCAGAAAATAGAAAACAAATGCGGAGCAATATCGACTGGAAGAAGTCTGAAGTGTTGTAGTAGTCCTCTCATGTCCGCCTCAGACAAAATAGAAGTCGAGTAATCTCCATTCTCAAATCATCTTTCTCTTATTAGCCTAAAAAGTCATGCTCGATAAAATATGCTTCCTCACGTAAATCATGAAGGCGTATAATTGAAGATTCATTCTGATGAGAAATTCTGTCAGAAGCATCAAAATAATTCAATTACTAAAGTTGACTTGATGAAAAGAAAATGCACACAGAGTTCATTTAATGTAATTTGATAAAATTTAAGAAAAAGTTCTACAAAATGTCGCAGCAATTTCTGACTGCTTTCCCACTAGATGGATTTTAATGAAGGCTAGAGAAGAGTCGTGAATTTAATCACGCTTAGTCAATTTAGTGAAATTATGAAGCATATGTGCATGTTACCAAGAAAAGAAAACAAAGAAATTACGCAAAAGTAAATGGACAAATAGTGATACGAACCAACACCACAGATTACAACTGCAAATTCTTGGTTATTTCAGCTACTGTTTCTGTCGCTACGGGTATTCACTTACTACAAGAATATTGGCCAATATGAACCATTTAGAAAGTAACACCCCATGAACGGGTGAATGTTCACGCAAGTTTTATGCTATTAAAATTTAGATGTTGTGTGATCATCTGCAGCAGAAAGACTTCGCCATGATGATTTTCGTTTAAGTGAAGAATTGGAAACAGGCTTGCTTTTCCAGTCAGTCGTTGTTCTTTTCATCGTTTCTTGGCTTTTGAGTTCTTCTGCTTTGCATAAACATTATACTCTCATCCTCAAATTCAATCATGCAATTTTGGTTATGGTGGCAAAGATTGGCTTCAAAATGAGACCTCATTTGTTAATTTCTTTTGGAGAATTAAAATGTTATGCTACTTTAAAATTTAGTCACATTTTTTATGCCGCACCCTGTACGAGCATACATGCTAACATGTACACTTTTACTATACGAATTTAATTACATTCATTTAGTAACTTATCACACAACCTTAGACTTATGTAAGCAGCCCCCATGAACGGGTAAGTGTTCACGCAAGTTTTATGCTATTTAATCTTAAATATAATGTGGCCACTACACACCCTGGAAGCGATCAATAAATATGATTTCCAAGATAAACACACATTCGATCGGCATACATGAACGGTTGTCTTTATGCTGTCTGAAGCATTCACTTATCATTCAGTTAAAAGGCGTTCAACAGATATTCTTCCGCCTTTTCCTTTTTGAACTTAAGTCTCAGTCATGTCAACTTGATAACTGAATGAGCTCCCATGCCTTTCCCTGCGGTAAATATCAACCTTCATGTACACGTAAATTATTGCACTTTCACTTTGATAATCAATTTGATGACTTTCTCATTTCCGGACTACATATCAGTCCATGGTCACATGAATTAAAATTCCATCTGTCTACCACACAGAGATAAATTGCTTCGTCTGCGTTGTTTGTTCTAGAGATGAAATTTTTTAATACTGATGGTCACGCTTCCCGAGGGGAGAAAATCCATTTTCCATTGAACGTAATGTAATTTCAAGCCTGAATTCTGACGAACTAAATCATTGACACCTCATTGAACTTTCGCAGGCTGTAAATTTAGGTCGTGAGGAGTCTACCGATGTGAATAATATTTCCATTTGATGAATTAATCACGGCGAAACATTGAGTCAAAGATAGGTACGATTGACTTGGCAAACGTTCAGTCTTCAATGTGACAACGATGGGTCGTGTGTTCCCTAATGCAACTTTCCCTACACATTGCGTGCGCTTGGCCAATCACGTGAGCCAAAGGGAGAAGTCTATCTCCTCATGTTACTACCATCGCATACAATGTCTGAGATAGAATCGCGTCACTTCTAGAGTAACAGCGACAGACGAATCCATCTCGATGACACTTTTTTTCGCATAATATCGTTAAACATTCGAATTGCTTCTCTTATGGAGTTTTTACGTTCCATATTTCTTCCTGATCTCAGAGGGATGTGGTGAAACTTTAGACAGAAAGAGTCCTCCCTTTGTGTGACCCTAACCGGTCCTGCATTTGTTCAAAACGATGAAGTATTTTAGTTATTATTCTGTTGCAGAAATGGTCGGGATTCGAAAAGCTGAAAGTCCAGTTGTTTTTTCAAGCAGAACAGCATAGCAAAATTTCCAGGTAATTTAAGGTCGTCGACGCAACAATAAAGTTCAACTCGTAACAGATCTTCTACTTCCAGCGCCTCGACCAAAGATCTGTCTATTACGAGTTCATGAACTGTATACAGGGATGTGATTTTTCCTGAGTAATCAGGAAATCTTAATTTTTTGGGTTGATTTTGGTCATTTTTGAGACAAGGCAGATTCTGCTATAAAATTATAGGGGGGGAGGATTGGGTAGTACTTCATATATTGCTTAATCGCCTTCAGCAGCATCCGTTTTTTTTTAATTTCTCAAACGTGTCCTTATTTTTATACGACTTCATTTTCAGTAATATCAGCCATTATTTTCAGCCTGTCACACTATATATGCTGCACACATTACTTAGCGCGTTGCTTTCATTTTGTGTCACTTCATTTCTTGCTTATAATCGAATTGTACCAGGCAATATGTGAGTGTCCCAAACTAATGATTCTACTGTTAATGCAGTAATGACTGTTTATACTGGGCCCCCTACAAAAATATCTATTCCTGATTTTTTTTCGTTTGGTAAATCACATCTGTGTGTTACGAGTATCTGTCTATAAACGGACCGGATCAATTGACAACTGAGCTGTCAATTCGCTGTGTACAGAAAAAGCATTGCAAAATACATAAAATTTTCTTCTATGCAAAACACGATAGGCCTGCAAATATTACTCAGGGATCTTTTGTCAATAGAATCTATGATCAAGTTTTTCTATTTCATTCATAATTTGAAAATGGAGATTTTTCGTTTCATTCTATCAAAGTCGCTCATATGATTCACGCCGATTTTGTATTGACTCATAGCAACGCAATGTTAAACTATCATTTGCAGGAAGAATTAAGACAGATACGAATGGTTTTGACGAATTGCGAATTTCGCAAATTGCCTCAAATTTTCGACGGTCCGATCGCAATTATCCGATCCGTTTGGCAAGTGATATTCCTATCCGATTATCCTATTGGAAAAAAGCTCCGAATGTTCGGATAAGTGGACTTTTTTTGCTTGATTGCTCAACTCTGTCCTGCTTAAAGATATTCAGATTTAATGATATTATTCATTGCATGGTCGTCAAACCCGTAATACGAAATTTATATTGATATTGCTCCTTTTCAAGTGTAGAGCAGTTGCAAAAAGTCAACGCAACTGTCGGGGACTGAATGTCATTAATATATTCATGATGGACATAGGAAGCGTCAGGAAAATATAATAATAGCATTTTAAATTTGATGAAATTGAATTTATTATTTGAATTATTTAGATTAAAAGTTAATAAATGCTATTATAAAGCAATGTAGAAATCAATTATTTAAATTAATTAATAAATTAGTATTTCATGAATCGATGAGCTTGATCAGCATTTTTAAAATTTTCTTTTTCCTTAAACAATGCCAATTTATATATGGCTAAAGTAATTCCAGTAGGATAAATCCATGAACATGTTTCTGATAAATATTTCTTTGCGTCATGAAAGAGATTTGGATACTGTACTTCATTTTTTGTTTCATCCACCAAGAGTAACAATTCTCATCTCAAAGTCCTGAACAATCAGAAGTCTTACATTTTGCTTTTAGCCTCTAGAGACATGATAACTTCGTCGTCTACTGCACATTTTTTCCTAGTCGCGTTTGATTGTTCTCCAAATTATTCAGGACAAGTATGTTTACAAAAATCGCTACACAGTATATAAGAGAAAGTTACTTTCAAATGATCCTCTTTATGTAGACTTTACTGCTACACACAACTTGATGCAATATTATGGGAATATGAGCATTTTAATATTACGGACTTTTATGACAGATATTAAATAACAATTACAATGCATTTATTGTAATTTTACATACGTGTACTTTTTGAAATCGGAGACTTAATTGCATTTCCGTTAATAGCCGAAATTGACAAAGCTCAATTCTCTTGGCAGTTTAGAAAGCCTTCCAAATGTATAGCATTGTTACTTCATACAAAGTCCAAGAATTAATGTCATTGTTTTATTATAAATGTATTGGAAATAAATATAGTTAAAATTTTCAGGATTCCTTATATGAATTCATATGCTTTAAGTTCATCCTTTATCTACGACATGACAAATGATGAAAATTATAAAGTACAATTGAAGCTGATAATGCTTCAGCAACTCTTCTCGATTTCTATTGAGGTAAAATAAAATTGGTTTCTTACAAGCTTTAAGAATGAGAAAAAATTGTGAATGTCTTAAAACAGCAGATATTCAATCCAGTTTCCAGATCATGACCATTAGTTGATGTGCGGTTTGGACTGCGTTTTCTGTATCACTCTAAAATCGTTAATCAGTCCTCATCATTTTAATAGCTCTGTCGATAATCACGTCCTATAACAAAATCTTTGAAATTGTCTCGAGATCTATTTTCTCTTGTGGAATGTTTCAGCAGAATGAAGCAAAATTGGAATCACTGATGTCATTTAATTTACTCTGCTATGATTTCATTGCGATATTTTTTCGATTTATTGCGATTCAGAAGTGTATGCACAGGTGCTTCCATCGAATTATACCCTCAACATTTTCTAAGCCATGAATTTGCGCTCGACGAGCCTTCATCCCTCTCAATGAACAGTTCATAAATTGAGCGACAACTTTCCTCGTTTCTGGTCAGACAAACTTCACAGAAAACATTAATACGGATACACTTCAGTATTTGTGTTAAACGAAACATTCGACTCTACAGCAAACATTGTCCTCATGAAACTGCGAATCATTTAGTTTGCAAAATGATGACATAGAAATTTGTCAAAAATGCGTGTTGTGAGTTCAGATTTGAGTCCGACCTTATCCAACCTCCAGGTCGTTTTTGAACAGGTCTACCTGCTTATCCTCGACCCAGGTCCACCTCAGACTTTCGCATGTCTCGCATGTCTTTCTTTGCAAGTTCATCTGCTCAAGATTTATGGATTTTTATGGCAATTTTTCATGATCAGAAAATTAAAAATCTGCAGTTCTTGAACATCGATTATTTTGTTGTTCTATCTTGCTCAAACATATAGTCCGGCAGCCAGAACGAGTTTCTGCAGGGAACGTGACCGAAAGTGAGACTTTCACAGAATGATGTATGCCCTATGCCTACTACGAATCTGCGTGTCTGCCGAGTTTTACAAGGTTCCTCTTCTTGTCAGACAAGATCAAATGTTAATGCATATGAATAACATAGATAAATATATGTTAGTGCAATGGGACGCAGATTGCAGTTTTGACTAAAATGAAATTTTCCATGTTTTCTCTGATTAAAAGAAAAGTACTAAGCCCAGAGTCATAATTTTTGGCATGGAATGTCTTCTGGTCATTTCCGATTATGTACATGTGCTGCTATCATGCATCTGATCGGCAATGAATATGAGAATGTGGATAAAGTTGCTCAAAATGTTTTTGTTTGCCCACATTAAGAGGCTCGCCAAATCTAGATATGTCAAGCTTTATAGACAGGGGTGCATGAACATGAAAGAAAATGGCTTGAAGACATTCAAGGCCAAAAATTATGACTCAGGGCTTAGCACTTTTTCTTTTAATCGGAGAAAACATTGAAAATTTTATTTTAGCCAAAAACTGTAATCTGCGTCCCATTGGATTTATTTGTGTTTTTCTTTGATCTTGTCTGACAGGAAGAGGAACCTTGTAAAACTCGGCAGACGCGCTTATTCGTAGTAGGCATAGGGCATACATCATTCTGTGAAAGTCTCACTTTCGGTCTCGTTCCCTGCAGAAACTCGTTCTGGCTGCCGGACTAATATGACTAAATTCCGTAGATTTTGCAAAATTTGCAAATATATTTTCAATGACCAATGCTGGCTTCTTAGTCCATTTCCTTTCATATTTTTTTAAACATCACCAACTGACACATAATAGCCTTCAATTAAGTTACTTTTTACGACTAAAGATGACAAAGAAATTGGAGACTTAATTTTCTTCATTTACGTCGTTGATAATCTTACCTCCCCAGCATTGACTTCCCAACTAACCTTAAGTTCTCTGCCTTCTTATCATCTGTTTCCATGGCAAGGCAGCGTAATTGAGTTTTAATTGTACTCCTCTCTCAAAGATGGTTTTGATAGGGTTGAGTTTGACTCTGAATTTCGGCAACGCATTCACCGCACTCGCATTACTATTTTTAGTACTTCAAAATTGAGAAAGAAGCTGCAACAATTTTAATATGCAGATCATCGAACATCAATGACAGTGTTTCATTCAGTTATCTATCAGAGGAATGAAATTTTAGGGAGAGATCGAGTGAGGACAGATGAGAATGAAAAGCAGACATGAGAATTGCTCGTGTGTTTTCGGAAAGGTTGTGAGCGTCTAAATACGTGTCTTTACAGCTTGTTAACTGAATGGTTTTGAGAAAGAACGTAGCTGATGCCGGAGGCCTTAGAAATGATATTTTTTCAAGTTATTTCGATTCGAAAACTGTCATACTCATGCTACGGCATGAAATCTTTTAATCATTAACGGTTGATAGGCATTGACCTGTGTTTGAGGTAAACGAAACTGAATAAAATATAGGAATCAGTTGATAGAAAAAATGAGTAAGAGGTCACAATGAAGGCAAATGTTATTCATATCATTTAACAAAATCAGTTACAAAAGAATATTTTTGTTTTCGAAGCGCAATTATAGAAGCGGAAATTTGTAAAAATGAAAAATCAAGCACTATTTATTCGGGGTTGGAGCCGGTCGACCATTACATCAGCCACCATAAATTCGGCAGGTTCCAATCCTGTGCGCTGTTTGTCTCACTTTATGGAAGCATAGACAAGTTGAAAATTTTTTAAACGATCTGGTATTAGTAGTAAGAAAACGGCGAACACCAGATAGCGCAAGATGGCCGCCATCGCTGAGTCCCCCCCCCTCTGGTCCGCCAGTGTCGTGATGTGCCGGCGAGGTTCTGCTGCCGTCCCCCCCCCCTCTGGACCGTCAGTGTGTGAGTCTTGGGTGTCTGTGTCCGACCGCCTGGTGGACTTGGGCGACCGTCTAGGTTGACGTGGGCGACCGTCTAGGTTGTCTTGGTTAACCTGTGGTATGTTTTGGTGTGTAGTGTCCAAACGCGGCCTCGGATGTGAAAACGGAGGCCAGATTCGGATTCAGCGTGAAATTCTGCATCTGTATGGTGAATTTGAAAGCAATCGGAGATAAAAATTTTTCGCTGACGTCCCCCCCCCCTCTGGACAGCTTGCTTCGATCTTGGCTTCTAGTGGACGGATTTTGTCGAGTGAGGTGTCATTTGAAAGCTAAGAGTGAGACAAATTCACTGAAACAAACGGCTTGTTCCTATCTGTCTTCGTTTACATGTGAGACGCCATTTAAGATTTTAGGTCGGAGCTCACCTGAAAAAATCCTAAGTGTCAGAGTGACTTTGTATGGGAAAAATTAAAAATTTTCCAAAGTGTGGAATTTCGACCTGGGACCTTTACCAAAGTTTGTTTCATCAAATTTCGCTGACCCCCCCCCCCTTTGTTCTAACTTTGGTTCTAGTGGACGGATTTTGTTCGTTCGACTTGCATTGGAAAGAGGATGAAACACTGCTCGACCGCATTTTTCGTTGCGAGTCAATCGGAGCAGCCGTTCAAAAGTTAGAGCGGTTACAAGATTTTAGGTCGGAGCTCACCTGAAAAAATCCTAAGTGTCAGAGTGACTTTGTATGGGAAAAATTAAAAATTTTCCAAAGTGTGGAATTTCGACCTGGGACCTTTACCAAAGTTTGTTTCATCAAATTTCGCTGACCCCCCCCCTTTGTTCTAACTTTGGTTCTAGTGGACGGATTTTGTTCGTTCGACTTGCATTGGAAAGAGGATGAAACACTGCTCGACCGCATTTTTCGTTGCGAGTCAATCGGAGCAGCCGTTCAAAAGTTAGAGCGGTTACAAGATTTTAGGTCGGAGCTCACCTGAAAAAATCCTAAGTGTCAGAGTGACTTTGTATGGGAAAAATTAAAAATTTTCCAAAGTGTGGAATTTCGACCTGGGACCTTTACCAAAGTTTGTTTCATCAGCTTGATGTTATTGCCCAATGAGGATCATCATCCAATGAGAATCAAGCATTTCTTTATAAATAGCGAGCCTTCCACAGTGAGAATCATTCCATCGTTGAATCACACGAGTGACGGACGCACATTTTCTCTCTCTATTCTATTATCCAACTAAAATGGTAAGTCGCTACTTCCCTCCCTCTCCTCCCTTGAACGTAAACTTAATACAATCTTTTTTCATTTTCAGGCATCTACTCCATCTGCTGCACTAGTAGGACAAAATGACGGTCAAACGTTACAAGGTTCGCTCCGATCAGATCATCTACAACTGAGGCCAGTGGAAGAAACAACCAAGGTACATAATCCTACACCGCTACAGCGTAAATTTAAACAAGTCTTGCGTTATGACGATCATAGCGTAGTACTCCAAACGGGAATGCTCCCTTCCACGGATGTCAAGATAATGCGCAATCAGTATGGGGACTACATACTGATCCCCGTGAGTACGTACATTCGCCGCCAACTCGATATTATTGAGGAGTACGTGACATTAAATATGAACATTCCTACTCCTCTTGCTCAAGAGTGGAAAGCGAGAGATGATAAGGATACTCCCTATAGAAAGATTTGGGATGGTAATCAAATTTGCCTACCGGTATCACATTGGTGTACTTACTATAAGAAGGAGGGAGATCATTCAACAATCATCACATGCGACGAGCTCGGAGAAGGTACTTGGGATATCCTTTTCAAAGTGAATGGACTATATTATGGTCAGCACAAAGATAATAAAATAGCCTCTCTCTCCATGCATATGGAATCCATCCTATATATTCCAAAACCAGCCAGCGTAGATGACATAATTGATCAAATCCTCAACAGCAGTGGTACGAAGCGCAAGTCGGAGAAGAATGCTACATCAAAACGCAAATCAAAGAAGGAGAATTACTAGTCCTTTCCTAACTCTACCCTATGACAATTCGCTTATGTGCTTTGAGTGTCATAGACGTGGTCTTATTAGATACATTTTACTTCTTCGTTGCCATCATATCATTTGTGTATTTTGTCGTGAAAAGCATCGATGTAATTCTTCATTTTGTAATATGTTATAGAACGCTTCCTTAGATGTGTAAATTTCCGTTTTAGGCTTCTATCATCATTTTTATGGATTGTGAGGGTGAACCTGTACAGGAGCTCAGTGCTATTGCTATGAACAATTGGACATATCAGATTGTTAGTGTCTATCATCAACATGCCAACTGCGATCCCAATGTTGATCAATGGGCGAGAAAACACATTCATGGACTTAATCTGAAATATTTGCAAGACTATGGCTTTTCTTGTGAGAGTGCTCTTCTTATTGACTTTAAACGATGGTTAGCTGCTTTCAATGTTATACGCATCTTTTGTAATAATCCTGGTAAGGAGAGGAAAGTATTTCCCAATCTAATCATTGATGATATTTTGCTCCCGCCTTGGGATAGTAGAGTGAATCAACATTATCATGAAGTCACGAAACGTTTTAAGGATTTGTGTGTTCCTATTTTGTCTGTTCGTTGTAGTAGCTACGTTCATAACCAATGCTTCTTTCCTCCTTACCTCAACACCGCCAAAGTCCTGTATGGTTATCATTGCTCGCTGTATGATAGTTATCAGCTGTATCTATTTTATCTCTTTCAAACCATTGATTTATAATGCATGCTTGTTACCGTTATTCAATAAATGTTACTATGAGAAGAGTTGTTGTTTTCATGCAATGGATGGGTTAGATAAAGGGCGATCATGTCTTTCTCAAACGACTGCGGAACATTACGTTTTCATAGGCAAAGTTTAAAAGGAGCTGTTCAAGATTATGTGATAAATTTTCATAAAGATGAGACTGACATCGAAGCAGTGCTCGATGATGCTAGCACTCTATTTCTAGAGTTAATGAATACATTCTCTGATAGCATTGTCATGGCGCGATTAGTTGCAAAAATTAAGTTTAGTCATTTTGGAAAGGAAGAGGTGGAAACTCGCTCTTTCCATTTTACTTCTTATTCAATGGAAGTGGTAGATCACCCCGAAGAATTTTTTAAAAGACATATGATAAAAATTGCTGAACGTCTTAACGCATTTAACCATCATGGTAGCAGTCTAGTGATTGAAGCGATTTCAGATATTCACATTCAACTTTCCATAAAGAAAAATTGAAAATGCAGTGGTACTTGATTGTAGCACAACTGGTTTTCGAGCTATGTCTGCTCACTCTCGAAGTATATTCCTTCTGTACATGCGTCTATTATTTAGAAAAGGCTAGCAAATTCATATCTTCAAAAAGACTTGCTATAGACATCAGTAACGGTGAAACTATGTGTTGCGATGTATGTAAACGAAAGGATGGAAATGAAAAGCGCATCTTCAAGAGATGTAAGCATGCTTTTTGTCAACGCTGTTTCATACGTAATTGCATTCAACTTTGCCAATGTAACCACTGTCATATTGCTCATTTCGAGTGTCACTTATGCCGCAATAGTTAGTACCTATGCAAATGTGGTAAAGATAGGTTTTAGCAAAGACTAACACGGAAAATGGCGAAACGTAAAATGACGAAACGTAAAAGTCAAAAGTTTTCTTCAGCCATTCAAGCTCTCCGACGAATGAAAGCAAATCAGCGATACAATGCTATACGACATGCTAACGATAAATTCATTTGTGAAATTATTTCTCATGTGAGAAAGTTGAGGACGAAGAAATTAGCACCAAAACAACGAAAGTTACTTAAGCGATATGCTACAAAATTGCGTTTCATCTCCAATCCTAAAGTCGCCCTTCAAAGAAAGAGGAAAACTCTAACACAAAAGGGCGGTTTCCTTTCAGCAATACTTCCAATGATAGCTCCTGCCGTGGGCAACCTATTGGGAAATATCTTTGGCTCTAAGCGTTAATTATGCAAATGTTGAGTCTCTAAGTAATAAAATGGATTTCAGACTTCAATGCGATAAAGTTCTGACTGTATCAGGTCCATCTCATGCAGGTAAAACTGTTTTCACGCTGAATTTATTGGATAAAAGAAGGGAGTTGTTTAGGGAACCTATCAATCGAGTGATTTGGTGTTATGGTATTTATCAACCGTCGCTGTTTCAGGAATTGCAAAGTCGCAACTTTATTCGACATGAAGGAATTATTGCAGTGGATAAACTTCAGTCTAATGATGTTGTTGTATTGGATGATTTATTAAAAGAAAGTAAGAATTCAAAAGATGTTACAGATATGTTCACTCGCGCAGCACATCATAAAAGGTGCTTTATCATCTATATCACACAAAATTTGTTTCCTGATGGAAAAGAAGCTCGTACACGAAACCTGAATACACACTATTATGCTATTTTCAAGAATCCGCGAGATAAAAGTCAATTTGAAATTTTAGCGCGACAAGTTGCACCAAGAGGATCAAAAGCCTTAATTGAAATTTTTCAAGCAGCTACTGAAAAACCATACGGTTACTTATTCATTGACTTTACGCAAGAGTGTCCGGAAGAATTTAGATTTCGAAGTGATATTTTGAAAACTCCCATGATTATCTACAAACTATGAGTTCTTATTCTCGCATGATTGTTATTCCTCAGGATGAATATGTACAATTGACTGCCATGCAGCAAGTAAAGCAACCTCTTGCAAATCAAATGTATAGGAAAGAAATAGATTATCAGCAAAATGTTCACATCAAAGATCCACATCGTGCTGTATTATTACAATCGGAAACTGTTGAGCAATTGAAAAACTTGAAGAATAAGATGCGTGACTCTGTATCGACTGCTACACCTTTAGCATCTCGCGCACATGCCATATCTCTTTTCAACAGTATTGAACCCCATCTCAATGTAAATGATAGAGGAGAAATCATTACAGATGAAAATAAAGTGATTGATGCTTCACGTTATGAAGACTTGATTCAGTATGCGACACGTAGAAAGCGCCGTCAGGGCTATGTTCCACCTGGTTGGTCATACTTTCTTAAACTATTGAAAAAGCATAATGTGCCAAAATTTGCTTTAAATAATGAGACATTGAAAGAACTTGATTCAACAGTGGCTACTACTCCAATGCTTCAGGCGATGAAAATGCCAACAAATTGGTTTAAGACGTCACCTGCTACATCCCCTCCCACACTCACTAAGCAAACAAGAGGAAGAACTCGACGTAGATCTACATCGCCACTAAAACTGGTAAAAGGAAAACGTAAAACAGCTCCTCCTAGGAAATACATGTTCTCAGACTATTAATATGAAGCAGATGTGTTGCTTGCCATGTAATGAGCCGCCAGAGGTGAATGTCGTTGTCACTTGCACTTGCTGCGCGAGCTCTCATAATGAAACCCCTAAGCAATGTGAACACGATCGCAAAACCGCTAAAGCTAAATGCTGCAGTTGTTGTAAATGTAGAAAGGCAAGAAAGAAAAAAGATGAGAAGGAGGAAAAAGAGTCAGCCGTCATCGACTGAACGTTTGAAGTCAATCTATTATGATGTAAAACATCCGGCAGGATTTGCATCTATCAAGAAATTATCAAAAGCGAGTGGTCTTCCACAATCACAAGTGAAACGATGGTTAAAGGGTCAGGCTACCTATACACTCCACAAACAAGCGAAAAAGAAGTACCGCACCCGCCATTATATTGTTCATGACATCGATGAACA
This sequence comes from Prostheceraeus crozeri, assembly GCA_907163375.1. Classification (NCBI taxonomy): domain Eukaryota; kingdom Metazoa; phylum Platyhelminthes; order Polycladida; family Euryleptidae; genus Prostheceraeus; species Prostheceraeus crozeri. Next base: position 18,838 of record CAJQUW010008193.1, on the reverse strand, counting down.
GTGGCAAGCAGATTTGTGCGATGTTGCCTCCATTTCAAAACATAACTCGGGCAATAATTTTATTTTAACCGTCATTGATATTTTCTCGCGTTATGCGTGGGCTCAACCTTTAAAAACTAAAGAAGGGAAAGGAGTAGCAAAAGCATTCCAAACAATTTTTCGAGAAGGTCGCATTCCAAAAAGAATTCAGAGTGATCAAGGAAAAGAGTTTGAAAATCAGCATGTGACAAGATTATTTGAGAGCCATGACATTGAGTTGTTTAGTGTAAAGAGCGCTTATAAAGCTGCACTCGTTGAACGTTTTAATCGCACATTAAAAAATCGCTTGTGGCGACATTTTACTGCCAACTTGACACAAAATTGGACAAAGGTTCTACAAGATACACTCCATGCCTACAATCACTCTATCCATCGTTCTATTGGACTCAGACCAGTAGATGTAAATGCTGACAATGTAGATAAAGTGCGCGAATCATTCCAACGTAAACGCACTCATGTGAAAAGTGATGTGAAAATTGGCGATAAAGTTCGTATCTCAAAAGTGAAAAGTGTTTTTGCTAAAGGGTACCTTCCGAATTGGACAGAGGAGGTATTTACAGTATCAAGGATTAATCAAAAAGACTCTCCGACCACCTACAAGTTGAAAGATTACGATAATGAAGAAATTGAGGGTAGCTTTTACCGCGATGAGATTGAGGTAGTCACTGAAAGTGAAACATATTTGGTAGAGAAAATCATTCGATGTAAAAAACGGCAAGGTGAAGAATGGTGTCTTGTTAAATGGACTGGTTATCCTTCAAGTATGAACTCTTGGATGCGTCGTGCCGACATCTTTCATCTAAGTGATCGACAGTGATTCATGCAAAGTTGTAACTAACAATGTTTAGGGTTTGAGCTATGAATCCAACTGCCTCATTTTATTCACGACCCTCCTATGTAAGTGGCGGAGGACAAATTTACATCGGTGCTCGCCGCCAACGTGGAGGTAGCATACTTGGTGCACTGAAATCTGTTGTAGCACCTCTCATATCCAATGTCGGTAGATCTTTAAAACGAAATGTTTTAAGTAATGCCGTTGGCTTTGCTGGTGATGTTGCTAGTGATCTTTCCAGAGGTAGAAGTTTTAAGAGCAGTTTGTTGAATCGTGGGAAGGAACGCGGTTTAAAAACATTGAAGCAGACCATTGCTGGTGTTACTCAAGGAAAGAAATCACCTAAACGAATGAATAAAGGAAGGAGGAAACATCGCGGAGCTGGTAAGGTGCGATCTTCAGTCAAAAGGCATTCACGCAAACGTCGCAGAGGCTCTAATCATTCATCAGGCGCTAAACGACGACGCTGCTATAACTTCTAATCATGGAGTGTAAAACTTCCGGTTTTTGTTTGTTCGATCAACAAGCCATACAGACAGATATTCTTAGTTCAAGTATTGTAGATTATCATCCTCGAACAGCTGAGAATGCTGGCCCCATTGAATTTGTTATTCCTGGTGGTAGTGATGACTACATAGATTTGAGTTATGCGATGCTTGATTTGAGGTTTAGAATTCAGCAAGCAGATGGAACTGCTATTGACGATGCACATAAAGTTGGACTGAACAATTTACCATTGACTACATTACTTCGTGATGTTTCTCTAACGATTGGAGAGCAGCAAGTGGAAGGTGGTCAAAGCGATTATCCCTATAAATCATATTTCAATCATGTATCACAGTTTCATCCAGCAGCACAAAAAAGTCATATGGAAGCCATGGGATGGTACAGAGATGAAGCAGGAAAATTTGATGTTGAAACAAACAGTGGCTTTGTAAAGCGATCTGCTATGATTAAAGATAGTAGAGTATGTCAGCTATATGGTCCGCTGAATTTAGACTTCTTTAGACAGTCAAAGTTTTTACTGTGTAATACCAGCATGCGACTCAAGCTGACATTGAATAAGCCTGAATTTGCGCTGAATGCATTTGCTAAAGTTGACAATTTTAGAATTCATGTGGAAGATATTGCACTTTACATTCGTCGAGTAGTACCGAATCCAAGTGTCATTAGAGGGCATGCTGAAGGCCTTAACCGCCAAAATGCCATTTACCCCATTCAGCATACAAAGCTTCTCACCTTTACAATTCCGAAAGATCAAAAGAGTTTCATGAAAGATGGCCTCTTTCCATCGGAAGCACCGAAGCTCCTCATGGTGGCAATGGTTGAAAATGATGCATTTAATGGTAATATAAAGAAGAATCCTTTCAATTTTAAACACAATCAGTTAAGTGAAATTGCTTTACGTGTAAATGGTGTGAGTCATCCTGGTCCACCCTACAAACCAGATTTTGCTTCAGATCAATTTATGCGCAGTTATGTTGATTTTATGGATGTTTTTGGCTTTTACAATACGGATGACACCAACGGACTGACTATGAAAGAGTTTAAGAGTGGATATACTATTTATGCATTTGATTTGACTGCTGACAGCGATATTAGTGCACCCTATCGTCAAGCGAACGTGCCTCATAATATTCGTTTGGATTTAACGTTCAAAAGAACACTACCTGAGACGATCAATGTATTAATTTATGCAGTCTTCGATTCAAATATTGAAATTACAAAGTATCGTGACGTGATTCTTCAGTATAATCGTTAATGAGTTGGTTGACTGCTGACGATATTAAGACTAAAGTGCAGCGTAATGCAGACGAAGCGACGTTGAAAGCTTTCGATAATGTCTATTCACTCGATACCTTACCACCTGCAGTAAATCACTATCCCATCTTTATTGTGCTAAACACTCATTCACAGAATTTAGGCGGTGAGCATTGGAAAGCGATCTTTATTGGAGAAGACCGACGTGGTGAACTATTTGACTCTCTTGCTCAACCTCCAAATATACCAACACAGCAGTGGTTGAGAAAACATACGCGTCAATATCAGCGAAATGAACGCATACTACAACATCCACTTTCATCAACGTGTGGTGCTTTTGTACTGTACTTCATCTTAAGACGTTTACATGTATCTCGATTTGTATCTGTTATTCAAAACTTTTCATGTAATCCATCCTCTAATGAAAAAATGATTTGTAAGTTCTATCATGATTTGAAATAAAAACATCATGTTGGAAAAATTGTTTTTTATTTTACAATCCGCTGGGTACGTACATACTCAATGAGATAGTCTAGGATCATATTTGCTTGTACATGAGATTTTAGTCCAGTAATGATCACTTTACTATTATGAAAGATTGCCACATGCACAGGTAACCAACAACTAATGAGAGCTGCAGGAAAAAGTTCGGGTTCATAACACAAACTGTAACTGCTGGTACGAATCTTCAAAAATGATAGACTGTCACTCAATTGAGTAGAGATCACCATATTGTCCACAGTCAGATTCGACATCACACACCTCTCCCTCTTCCATATCCGACGTAGTAGTCTTTGTAGCTCTAAGCGCATTGACTGCGCCGATGAATGAGAAAGGGCGCCGAGAATCTGTACAGTCCCATTTGGGAAGAGTTGAAGATTCCGTGAATTGTTCATCTTCACCACTAACATTTGAGGACGACCCGGGTAATACTTGCTGTTTGGAAGCTGTTGGTGTAATGTTGTGAGATCGATTTTGGTGTAGAGTCTGAAGCGACGGAGAATGTTGACGATGGTGTAGCGATGGCGCTTCATGATGAAAGAATGAGTAAATTGAGCGATGTACCTTCCTTTTATACTTTTCCCAACTACCTTGATGAAATGTGAAGTTAGTATGAAGTTGGGAATGATAGAGTTGAATTCGCCGATTGTTGACGCGCAACCAGATGCGATTTCCAATACGTGAATGTCTTTTCATATAGAAGTATTTTAAATCCTTCATGATATGATGTAGAGATTGAAAATGGCGATAAGATAAAGCAAACTCTCTTCTCACATTTCCAGTTGAATCTTTGAAATAGACGTTTCGATCATGATCCGTTTCAATACGTTGTAGGGAATCTAATTTCCAACTCATGGTGCGTGATAGTCATGTCTGATTAAGATTTGCATAGTAGGGCGATGAACTCACGACGAATAAATGTCATGATGGAGCGATGTATGTATCTTCTATACTTCTCCCAATTGTATTTGCGAAATGAGAAACAGTTTGCGGAATGAGAATGGTAGATTTGAATTTCATTTCTGTAATGTTGAAGCCAAACTTGATCACCCAGGGAGATGAATCTTAATGTTTCAAAATATTCCAAATCCCTCATGATATCATTGAGGTTGACAAATTGTCGCCATGTTAATGTAATTCCTCTTGATGTATGACCATGAGAATTTTTGAAATGTACGTTTCCATCACGATCAACTCTGATATATTGTAGAGAGTCCAAAATCCAAGTCTTCATGATGTTATGCAAAGTTGCAGATTAGCAATATAAAAATGTCGTTTTATCATATTTTGCTTAGCAATGCGGCTACAAAGAGATTTACTAGTAATCGAGCCGCAGTCTTTTCTACTCCCATTGATCATGCACAACAGCTAAATGGGAATTGGGAAGTGGGTGTCACTCAACTTGTTTATAGCAACTGTGTCTATACTTTTGATCATGAGGTGATGACTATTAATATGAGACGTACAGCTGCTTACCAATGTGAAAAGGGCTGCCGAGTATACATTCCACAGTGGCCAAAGAAAGATCTCTTATCATGTAAAAAGTTTATATATGATTTCTTGAATAAAGCGTGTAAACATATTGCCCAATTTACTCCACACAATGATGATTATACTTATATACATCATGTAGTTGAGAAAGATTGGATTGTTGGTTTAAGTCCAAGTTTAAGAAATGATTTAGGTTACCTCGCTAGCGCCTTGACAAGCTATGATAATTTTAACGTTAATTACCACATAAGTGCTCATAAACAGTTAATATATCGAGAGGAAGCTTATTATGTAGATCTTATTCCAAAAAATGAGAAGACGTTGGTGAAGAAGATTGTGATTAAGCCAAGAAAGACAAACATGACTCCTGAAACATTATTGAAGAAATTTAATTATCTCCTTCGAGTTGATGGTAAACAAGTGGCAACATTGACTTATATTAAATCATCTAATCATATTGCAATAAGTAAATTAAATGATGATGATCTAGTATTAATTTGTTCAAAAGATTTTCATCAGTTCTTGCGACATCATTCTGCAGCTGTTCATGGAAAATTTAATATGCAACATTTACCATGTGAAAGGTCAAATCAATTTGATACAGAATGGAGCGTATCTTTATACAGAAAGTGTGTAGAGCCTTTCGGTGGTATCTTACATGAAACAAGAGTGCTGATGCCTCGCATCATTACTTCAGTTAAATTGGTTGTAGATTATTTAAATGAAGTGATTAATGACCAACATATTTCATTTTCTGAAAAAGAAGGTACTTTGTCTCTCACTATAAGTGGAAAAGGTATTGAACTAATTATGGATAAAACTCTAATGGACATTTTGGGTTTTGACCAAAATATCTTTAAAAGTGGTACTGTAACCAAAGCTAGCGCAGACATGTCGCTATCGCGTCGTATTAACTATTTTCAGATATATTCCAATATTGGTGAAGATGTACGTGTGGGAGATGTTGAAGCTCCATTGTTAGCAATGATACCATACCAGCCAAAGAGCTGCAGTATTTTATCTGAGCATACTTTCAAGAAAGTGCATTATACAAAGCTGAAATCAAACTACATCCCACAAATTGATATTGCCATTTATGACGATGCTGGTGCGTTGATTCCTTTTCATAAAGATGCTGTGACAAGTATCACACTCCATTTCCGAATGAAGAGTTAATGCAAACGTATGCTAATATATTTTTCCAATGTGAATAATATGGAAAGTGAAAATAAGGACTCGTTTCTAATCTACTTGCCCAGTAATGCTTCTATGAATAAATTTCCCAAAAATAAACCATCAGACTATCGAGTAGAATTAAATCGCCCACTGCATTTAGAAGGTGAATGGGAGGTTGGTGTTTCTAGTATTTGCTATGATAGCAATATTCAGAATGTGAATGATTTGGAAGAAATGATATTGACTCCTCGCACCCATGATGGAATAACGATGAATAATGCATTTCAGTTCCCATACAATTTAACATCAGATGGAAAGTGGAACTATGAATGGATTCAGATAAAATCAGATTCTTATGAGCCATTTGGGAATGAGAAAATTATTAAGGCATTCAACAGTGGTAATATTTCCATCATGAAGAATAAAAATCAGAAAGCTTATGAGTTTACTATCTATCATTGGAGTGGGAGACAGTTCCTCCGCTTTCATTCTTTTACTAAAGGTCTTACGCTGAGGTTGGATAGTGAATTCTATCCGCATCTCGGTTTTGGTCATGGACTACATCTAACGTCAATTGCTACTGCAAATGTTAGAAAAGTTTATTCAAATCGAATCAACAAATTTCATTATAGATTTAAAATATTTGATGAAGATGTTGTAGAATGCGAAGAACGCATCATTTTGAAAAAGCGTGGTGTTCAACCTTTATCACTTATTGAGTTAGTAAAACGATGGAATGAGACTGTGGGTAAGAAGTATGGAGAGAAAATTATGGCGGACAAAAATAAGTTGGTTATTCAGAAATATAATGACAAACTTACAGTTTATTTCTCTCCAACCTTGCGTCATTTTGTAAGACATTATACACCTATTATTGGAAGCGGTGTGGTATATGCTTCTCATGAATATCACACTAAAGCTGATTCAGTTAATGATGAATGGTGGGTGGACATCTATGGCGATCGCATCAAGAAAATTTACCAGTCTTATGAAGAATCTAAAGTTGCTATCAATATAATGCCGCGTCTATATCATACAGTTGAAAGCTTCATTCATGTAGTAAATCCTTATATACAACAGAAGTTGAAGCATGTGATGAAAAGTAAATATGATGTAAAGACACACCACATTTCGTTTTCAATTGAAAATCAACGCGTTGTTCTGAGACTGGGTGATGACATTCAATGTCAATTGAGTAAAAATTTGAAAAAACTCTTTGGTTTTTCAATGCTACAAACTGTGTTTGCTGCTGCGCATACGATTGGTATAGAAACACCAATGACACTTGATAAACATGAACAGCACCTTTACATTCAAAGTGATTTGATTCTACCTATTTCTGTTGGTGAGAAAAAAGAATACATTTTACGTGATTTCATTCATGATAAAGACGCTTCATATGGAATAGTCGAGAAGATGTTTGAATCTATTTTCTATCATCCCGTCGTCAAACAAACTATACCCTCTATTGCTATCAAAATTACCAATGGTTTACAAGAGTGCATCCATGTGAAAGATACTAAATCCCTCATAACGTTAGTGTTTCGGAAAACAAAGTGAAGTCTTTATACAACATTTATTGAAATATGTACATGAATGTGAAGGAATAGACTTTATACAACATCCACTGAAAATATATACATGAGCGCACTTCAATAAACATTGTTATATACAAAAAGTCTTTTTACTTCGTGAAGGGTGGAAATATACAGGGATAGGAAAAATGTCTTTCAGTGGAAAAGTCATCACATGGGGAATGTACAGATGTGGACACATATTCACAAGGAAAAAACAATCTCATGCGATACATAAAACAACAATGTTTATCTACAGAAATCAACATCAAAATACTAAGTTAAGGATGATTATGCTAAGACGTCTCCTGAATGTGGTAGTGTGAGTTTAATTCTTTTGGGTGGTGGTATGTTTGTGTCAGGATGTCCATGTGGAAGAGATATGTTGTGTTCTAGCCAGCACCTCTTATCCTCCCATGCTGAAAGCGCCCGTTTCCTAAAAGTATGAGTTTTGATCTCATGCGACTTAGATTTTAAGATTGTCATATTGACAAACGTTATATTTTTATTTCTATGGGCTTTCCTGAAATTCTTATGTTTCATGTTAGAGACCAATGATCTTGATATGCCTTTAGCGCGCTTAATGCTATCATCACTATCCTTTAATTTCATAGAATACATTTTAGGGCGGAGGAGAATCATTTCAGCTATCTCCTTCCCTGCTGTCTCATCCTTAAAGCAGCCAAGTTTTGCCTTATTTTTGATGGAGTATAGTGGATGATTAGCAGGATAATTTGATGTATCAAAATATCTTTCTAAAGATTTTCCTACTTCATTAAAATTTAAATCTTTTTGAGTGGTAATACCTAAAAAGAAACTATCTGTGTCACCACCCAACAAACGAACCTCTTTTACGAGAGGACACGGTTTTAGTATTTTATAGAAGAGTTGATACATTTCAAGCTTGGAGTAATCTAGAACAGCTTGACCAATATAGATGGGTTTGCACAACTCAACTTCAGATTTTATCATTTTAATACCTACAAGATCCTCATCGATTATGTCTCTATCGATGAATAGAGGTGATGAGGTCAATTTGTGATACTTTTGATCATCATTAACTAGTTTGTAGTTTACGCGCTTTCTAACATCCTCCATCGTCTTACCAAATAGACTGTTGTTCTTATATTTATAAAAATCTTTTTCCTTATCATATTGAGTGAGTAAAAGTTTGCGGCAAGGCTTATACTTGGGTTGTCCACATGATTCTAAATCTTTATGAAATTGTTTCATAAAGTCGGAAAACATATCTTTACTCACTTCACCTGATTCGGGTGCGAGTGGAAAATCTACGGTTTTATGTTTAATATTATTTGGATAGATTAGATCTATCTCAAAATAATATCCCCAATCACCTTCATCTGGAATTGCTAGTATGTTGGAAGGGTTGGAGAAATGTTGAATTTCACTATCATCTAACCAGCTAAACTCAGAGTGAGGTAGCGGTTTGGATAATGAACTACCATACAAATTATTTTGGTCATAATACTTCAGATGAGTCTGGTCATTACCTACTATTTTTGATTTTAACCTATGTTTATTTACAAATGTGAGACCACCGCGAATTCCTCGCTCAAATAAATTATACATCTCTGGATCTTGTAAGAGATGAATGGTCTCACCAGTCATTTTAAAAGCAGACTTAAATGACATGGCTGGCAGACTGACAAAGTGGACGGGATCTAACTTATCTTCTTCTAATGCCACTCGTCGAAACTCCTGAAATACATCAGCCAGCAAAAATACATCTAACTTAAGGTAGGCAATCATATATTCACCAAATGTATGGCAGTCAAATTTTATCCATGCATCTTGTGCATGATCATAATCTTCGGTCTTACATTCTGCGCCGCTCAAATCATTTTTAAATTTATCTATGGGCGGAAGAGAAGTCTCGCCGAGTTTACTAATTGCATCAAAATATGCATATGGAAAGACTCCTTTCCGTGTGATGACTTCATCGGTTAGATTTGGATATTGTTTCTTAAGATTTTGTGTTAGTGGAAGAGACTTTAGATTTTGCACGAGAGAGGCCAGTGATGCAGTCATAAATTGGTAGGAATCTAAAAATTTTATATCAAAATAGACCGTCTTATTTTCTTTAGTTTTATCGACAGGCACTTTTGCTGTCATGGCCATAAACTTCTCTCTCGTTTGTGCTATTACATCAAGCTTCCACTCTTTCATTTGACCTAAACCTCCTTTTATTATCATATGGCTGTCGTAGCCCTTGAAATTATGGAAAATGACGGGTAATGTACGCCGCTTCATCCTCAGCGAAAAATTACATTTTGAACAGAGTGCGTTTCTAAATTTACCAGTGATGTGGTCATGGTCGCGCACTTTCTTAATCTTATCATCGTCAAATGTTTTCCTACATTTGGGGCAAACGTTTCAACTATCAAATTTTGCTTGATCATCTGCTGTCATATGCAATGATCTGCGATAGAGTTCACCATCATACTTTTGTTGAAATTTTACAGCCTGTTCGAGGAATTGTAGGAATTGGTAAATACAATCCTCACCTTGCCAGACGTGCATTTTATTTTTTCTATTTTGGAAATGGTCATGCCATACTTCATAGCAGGAAATGGCTGCTGGTCGATGGATGTTATCATCGATATAACATTCGATGTCAGCATAGATGACACGAAGAGGACTTAGTTCATCGCCATTCTCTCTATATGAAAACTCCTTATCTTTGGGCATGCGTTCCATTTGCAGTTTACCTCGCTTACACCACTCATAATGAGTTTCAAATTTGTTTTTACTCCTAAAGTTCCGAATGCATCTGTCACAGTAATAAATCTCTGATGAGGTAGAATTTCTTAAGTGGTGGTATAAGCGAGAGATTTTGGGAATGCCGCAGTAGTGCCATTCCTCACTATCATCCTGTCTTACTAATAAAAGGTTGACAACATGATCATAACAACTCGAACGCGAGTTGTAGCGCACACCCTTCAATCCCTTTTCCCAAACATGGAGAACTATTTTAATGTTGTTCAATTTTTCAAATTTTTCTATATCTTTAATTTTCATATCGTCACTATTACAGTCATCGAAGTTTAATTCATTCTCCCACTGCCTATAGCTATATGTACGATTTCGATTCGCATTGATGTCATTATAGTGGAGAATGGAGAGGACAGCATATTTAAAACATTGCGATTCGCAATCGACATTGATGACTGCTGTTTTGTTTTTTTAAATTTTTTGGAAGTTTAAAGGAGCCTCGACCACTATGATTTCCTAATAAACTGATTTTAAATAAGGCGGACTCAATGCCGTCAAAAATGAGACCGCTATCGCGCTCGTTAAATTTATCAATATTTAATTTTAATCCTTGGATGTGAAAATTTATCCAAGACTCATAGTCTACAACCTCGGTTGCAGGAGAGGAGGGTATGTGAAACTCCAACCTCTCTATTATTTGTCCAGTATGGTGGTCGATTTTTACATATTTTATTTTAAGATAGATGAGCGCCTTCATCCTAAAATTGTCTAAATTGTTGAAGAGCGCTTCTATCAATGATGAATTTTGATGAAACCATTCCTCAAAGTTAGCAATGGTTTCTGAGGAGTCCATCTGGTAGTTCCTCACTAAATTATTTATGGACACTTCAGTGAGTTGGATAGAGGAGGTACCGTTGGTGTAGCTATCGTTCGTGTGTGTATGTTGAAGTCTGTGCGAAGATAGTTCAAAACGTGTCTCGAAAGACTGAGCGCACAAGTCGCAAGAAAAGGAGACGACGTTAACAGAATCATCCCCACCTCCGGAGATTGATGCCGGCTTAGGTCGACAAACACCTCGCTTGATGTGTCGGGTGAGATCCCATTTCCTCGTGAAGATGTGCCCACAGTCAGCACATTCCCACTCGTTACCATGTCGCGACAGTTCTGAGCTGGAACTCACATCACCTGAAAGAGAAATCATTCTATCATCTCTGTTCAAGCCTCAGTGTATTGTTGCAACCTACCTTGACTCAATAACTCTAAACTTTCCTCGAGAAGGGAGGGCGTTGGTGATGAAGTTGATGCCTGAAATTGAGGAAGATGCTATGAACCACACGTTTGAGGGAGATGAGAGAGGAAATCTTCAACTTACCATTTCAATGAAATCAAGTTTAAGGTTGATGCTTCAATAAGATAGAGACTTCACTCAATTAATATGTCTCAAATTTGGAATTCACTTGTACACCTCAAATAATAGCAGAATTCGCTAGAGAATACTTCACTTATACGTCTCAAAGACAGAGTGAAATGACACGGATGTCACTTTGCTTATATCCTTTCATGCTCATCATTCATTGGCTGTTCATTCTGATTGGTTGCTTGTTGATACTTAAGAATTAGAAAAATGTTAAAGTTATCATTATTCAAAGTCAGCATTTCAAAGACAACATGACAAGTCCTCCAACAACACCAAATGCCGCATTGGAGTTCTCCTCTCCATGCACATCAGCAAAGGTGCTCGTTACACCAAATGCACCAAGAAAGGCGAAGGTGGAGAAGACATACAATCTCGACAATATACGAAAGTTATCGGAGGACGATGAAGAGGAGTTGCCCGACCTAACAGGCATACGGTGGAAATATTTACAATATGATGTCGAAGGGGTGATGGAGATGACCAGCAAGTCGCAGTTGCATCAAATATGGGAGTGGTACACCCCTAACTCCCAACCGCGAACCGTGGCGGAGTGGGCGTACATTGACAACGTGAGGGACGCTGCAGAAGAACGTTTAAAGCAGCTCAACTGTTTTTGTGATCTATGTGAAGTCAGACTCTGGGACGATATTGACGATGAAGACCTTTTAAAATACATGCCATAATAAATGTTTATTTCGTATTATCTTTGCTTTCATACTGACTTACTTGAATGGGGCTTTAGTGAATAATTTAACCATGTATACTTTTTCATTTGGAAATAGTAGCACGCTTAGTTTAACTTGCAAATCTTATAACATTTCATATGGGTGATAATGGTAGATGAAATAGTGTTAAATAAAATTAAGATAGCTTACATGATTCTGGGATAGCAATCGACTGCGATCCATGTGTAAAGAGCTTGTTAGACTATGGAAGAGAGAAGTGTGTTATGTTGCGTGTGGCGCGTGAGTGTCCTCCCTTTCATTCCATTCATCAATTCGTCTCATTGATAGAGACAGGTAGAACTCATGGCTCTCATAACGTATGCAATGGAAAGTTTTAGGCAACCTTCGACAGTTGGCTAAATGTCGCCCTGGCGCGAATGCATACTACGTTGAGACAGAGGCAATCACTTGCAAACATGACGCAGAGAGGTTTAACAAGATTGACCATTGCCGAATGTCCCTTGCGGTATACATAGCTACGGGTTTCACCGCCGCCCTTTACAGGAACGCCCGTCGAAAGGAAGTATTACACCGAACTTCATTTGCAACGTTCAAGTTGACTGATAGCAGATTCAACTTAATGATAGTATTCGCCAGTCCGAAGACTGCCCAGGGCAAACCGCGAGGAGGTTCTATCATGTCTTGCCCCATGGTGGCCCTTAAGAGAGCCGATGGTTCATTCTCGGGATTAGGTTGACTATTGGCTTGAATAGTCAAGGGGTATGACGGTTAGATTGTCATAAACCCTATACCGCCGAGGTCGTACTGGTGCATCCGGCACCTTTCGGATGCGGGTGGTATTTGGAGTCCACACCTCATCCGTCCAAATGATCCTCTTGATCTTCCCCTTCTTCTCATCCTCATCCCACTCGTCGAGGATGACGAACTCGGGAATGGCGTTATCTTCATCAATGAAGACGGGAATGTTGTCGGCAGATGTGGCTTCCATCGTGACTTCAAATTGAATGAGAAGCGCTACAATCTTCTGGCTTATATAGGGTTTTCAACAATGAATTGCTCAACAGCGAATCAGAATGCTTCAGGAATAGCAATCGACTGCGATCCATGTGTAAAGAGCTTGTTAGACTACGGAAGAGAGAAGTGTGTTATGTTGCGTGTGGCGCGTGAGTATCCTCCCTTTCATTCCATTCATCAATTCGTCTCATTGATAGAGACAGGTAGAACTCATGGCTCTCATAACGTATGCAATGGAAAGTTTTAGGCAACCTTCGACAGTTGGCTAAATGTCGCCCTGGCGCGAATGCATACTACGTTGAGACAGAGGCAATCACTTGCAAACATGACGCAGAGAGGTTTAACAAGATTGACCATTGCCGAATGTCCCTTGCGGTATACATAGCTACGGGTTTCACCGCCGCCCTTTACAGGAACGCCCGTCGAAAGGAAGTATTACACCGAACTTCATTTGCAACGTTCAAGTTGACTGATAGCAGATTCAACTTAATGATAGTATTCGCCAGTCCGAAGACTGCCCAGGGCAAACCGCGTGGAGGTTCTATCATGTCTTGCCCCTAGGTGGCCCTTAAGAGAGCCGATGGTTCATTCTCGGGATAATTCAAGGACTCAAGCTTGCCGCTTCGCCTCCGGCTCGTTCACGGAAGCAGGTGGTCGCTTCTCTTTGATATCTGTAAAGAAAGAAGTTGTTAGTTATTATCTTGAACTCTAAGTTACTTGTTTTAAAACTTACAGATCTTCTCAGGACGTGGCTCGAACAGGAATCCTGTGATCGCCTCCTTGTGGTCGAATGTAAAGTGAAGGCATTCGATACCTTTTTTAGCCCTGCTATAACACATCTCGTCTCTGCCACGTTCACAGAGGAGCGGTCTTGCGGGCACACGTCCTTTCTTGTCAAGGGGAATGTGGAGGCGACTTGATCGTCGAGTACTGCTACTCATTACTTGCTGGTGCAGCTCCTGATTAGTCGCCACCACCTTCCCCAACTGCTTTCGCAGCCCTTCCACCTCCTCCCTCATCTTTCTTAACTCCTTCTCCTGACTCTCTCTCTCGATGAGGAGCTGCTCTTCTTTAGCCTTACTAGCGAGGTGCGAGAACCTCTCGCGATCGAGCTCTCCTTCTTTCTCAAAAAGACTAGCTTGAGTCTTCTTGAGCTCCTGAGTGACTCGCGAGAGGTTCTCGGAACTCGCTTTATAGAAGAAACAGTCCCTCTTCCACACCTCCAACTCATTCTTCAGCTTGTCATAGTTATCAACCAGTGGTGGGCGCATAATGAAGTTGCGACATTGAGCCGCAATCCCACCACTGGTTGATAACTTAGCCGGCTGCACCTCGCTATCGAGGTCAACGTCCCTCACCGCCTCTACCTCGCTATCGAGGTAGACACTCTCGACTAGGTCAACCTTCGTCGAGCCTTTATCCTCCTCCTCTTCCTCACTGTCGCTGCTACTTGTAGCCGACTCATCGCTAGAGGAGGAGGAGGAGGATTTACTCGACTTCGGAGAAGACTCAATCGGAGTGGGTGAGAGAGCCTTTGCTGGCATGCTAGAAGATGGAGCCTCTGCTGTCGTGATAGATTCGACAGCAGACTGAGCCTCTAGAATCGGGGTGGGCGAGAGAGCCTTTGCTGGTGCACAAGATGAGGGAGGCTTTGCTGACGTGATAGCCTCGATAGCACACTGAGTCTCCAGAGCTTTCAACTCTGAGCTGAAGAGACTTTGCTTCGCCTCCTCAGTCAGCTCTGGTTGACTGCAGCTGCTATGCTTGGCATGCCACTCCGGTAGCGTCTCGACAAGGCGAGATGCATTATGGCTGCTACAAAAGTATCGAATGCCCCCTACCATTCGCTTATGTGCACAAGAATGCTTCTTAAAGGCATCGCTACGAAAAATCTTTGAGCAGACGCAAAGCTTAAAAGCCGTCTTTGCATTGTTGTAGTTAACCATTTTCTGAAGTGAAAAGGGGAAAACAATGATTATAATTCCGTAAACGTTTGATAGCAAACGATTGATTCCTAGTTTATAAAAACGGAAAAGAATGATTTTACACTTAGTGAGGAATGATAGATTTGAGTGTAGTGAGTGGCACTAGATCCCGTCGACAGCCCGAAGGCCTTGTACTGATCACTAGGGAAGTGAGAGATCTTCCCCGATACCCGCTCTTTACAGCTGAAGACATCATTGTCACTGCCCCGAAGTGGTAACAGGAACGCCGAGTCAAAGGTAGTGATCAGTAGCTGGGATCCAACCCCTCAAAGCTGCCTTAGACTTAGTTACATTTCAAATCTGATAGCAGATTTGAACTCAGCATACTTGAAAACCTTAGTCTACATGTTAAAACTTTGAAAAAACTGAAAATTAAGAATTTTTAAAAAATTCCGCATTTTACTACTCATACTACTTTTAAAAAATTTTATCAGTAGTAAAGACACTATCAAACTCTATCACACAAACTTTGAAGTAAGAAGATAGCTTGCCTACTTCAAAAGATAGAGTCCTTTGCAACCCGATATCGGGAGCTCAGAGCGACGACCGTCGCTTACCTCGTCTTTCGATGAAGTGATCAGACTTGCGTTGTCGGGGGTTTATATATGCTCGGAAGAAAACTTAAAATGGCTCTATCTCCGAAAGTATTCATCGTAGCGACATGCGGTTTGTTGCAAACGATTTGTCTCATCATTCTTTACAATATGACACCTGAACCATTCTCATATGACCACGGGAAGTTGGTGTGTCAGCACATGACCATGTAACATGCCACAAGTGAAAAAATTCCTAAGTGTGGGAGCTCCAGTGTGGTGAAAATTTTGAAAAATTTAAAACTTCCGAATTTTGACCTGGGACCTTTACCAAAACATTTTCCATCAAATTTCGCTGACGTCCCCCCCCCTCTGGACAGCTTGCTTCGATCTTGGCTTCTAGTGGACGGATTTTGTCGAGTGAGGTGTCATTTGAAAGCTAAGAGTGAGACAAATTCACTGAAACAAACGGCTTGTTCCTATCTGTCTTCGTTTACATGTGAGACGCCATTTAAGATTTTAGGTCGGAGCTCACCTGAAAAAATCCTAAGTGTCAGAGTGACTTTGTATGGGAAAAATTAAAAATTTTCCAAAGTGTGGAATTTCGACCTGGGACCTTTACCAAAGTTTGTTTCATCAAATTTCGCTGACCCCCCCCCCTTTGTTCTAACTTTGGTTCTAGTGGACGGATTTTGTTCGTTCGACTTGCATTGGAAAGAGGATGAAACACTGCTCGACCGCATTTTTCGTTGCGAGTCAATCGGAGCAGCCGTTCAAAAGTTAGAGCGGTTACAAGATTTTAGGTCGGAGCTCACCTGAAAAAATCCTAAGTGTCAGAGTGACTTTGTATGGGAAAAATTAAAAATTTTCCAAAGTGTGGAATTTCGACCTGGGACCTTTACCAAAGTTTGTTTCATCAAATTTCGCTGACCTCCCCCCCCCTTTGTTCTAACTTTGGTTCTAGTGGACGGATTTTGTTCGTTCGACTTGCATTGGAAAGAGGATGAAACACTGCTCGACCGCATTTTTCGTTGCGAGTCAATCGGAGCAGCCGTTCAAAAGTTAGAGCGGTTACAAGATTTTAGGTCGGAGCTCACCTGAAAAAATCCTAAGTGTCAGAGTGAGCTCCGACCTAAAATCTTGTAACCGCTCTAACTTTTGAACGGCTGCTCCGATTGACTCGCAACGAAAAATGCGGTCGAGCAGTGTTTCATCCTCTTTCCAATGCAAGTCGAACGAACAAAATCCGTCCACTAGAACCAAAGTTAGAACAAAGGGGGGGGGGAGGTCAGCGAAATTTGATGAAACAAACTTTGGTAAAGGTCCCAGGTCGAAATTCCACACTTTGGAAAATTTTTAATTTTTCCCATACAAAGTCACTCTGACACTTAGGATTTTTTCAGGTGAGCTCCGACCTAAAATCTTGTAACGCCTCTAACTTTTGAACGGCTGGTCCGATTGACTCGCAACGAAAAATGCGGTCGAGCAGTGTTTCATCCTCTTTCCAATGCAAGTCGAACGAACAAAATCCGTCCACTAGAACCAAAGTTAGAACAAAGGGGGGGGGTGTCAGCGAAATTTGATGAAACAAACTTTGGTAAAGGTCCCAGGTCGAAATTCCACACTTTGGAAAATTTTTAATTTTTCCCATACAAAGTCACTCTGACACTTAGGATTTTTTCAGGTGAGCTCCGACCTAAAATCTTAAATGGCGTCTCACATGTAAACGAAGACAGATAGGAACAAGCCGTTTGTTTCAGTGAATTTGTCTCACTCTTAGCTTTCAAATGACACCTCACTCGACAAAATCCGTCCACTAGAAGCCAAGATCGAAGCAAGCTGTCCAGAGGGGGGGGGACGTCAGCGAAAAATTTTTATCTCCGATTGCTTTCAAATTCACCATACAGATGCAGAATTTCACGCTGAATCCGAATCTGGCCTCCGTTTTCACATCCGAGGCCGCGTTTGGACACTACACACCAAAACATACCACAGGTTAACCAAGACAACCTAGACGGTCGCCCACGTCAACCTAGACGGTCGCCCAAGTCCACCAGGCGGTCGGACACAGACACCCAAGACTCACACACTGACGGTCCAGAGGGGGGGGGACGGCAGCAGAACCTCGCCGGCACATCACGACACTGGCGGACCAGAGGGGGGGGGACTCAGCGATGGCGGCCATCTTGCGCTATCTGGTGTTCGCCGTTTTCTTACTACTGGTATTGACTGAAGAGCACTTGCAATGAATCAAAAATGTGATTTTCGATTACACCTTCATTAGTGCGGGATGACTGTTGAAAAAATCGCCAAAGCCATCTGACGTGCTTGTTAGTAGACCAATTAAGGAAACCGTAGTATTTGTACACGTCTGAATAATCATTAGTGTCAATAAGATTTGTCTTGATAACCACATCAGAAGATTGTCCCTAACATAGGCCAACTGCCGTAATTGTATTTGATACATAATGGTATTTTGTGGACAGAAGATGGTTGATACTTTGATCGCTTACCGTAAATACCAAAACCTTAGTGTTCCTTTAGTTATAGTTTCTCAATATAAGAACAATTCTCAAGCATTTATTCTACATGCAGTTTCCATATTGAAATATGAGAACTACTCAAATGTTGGGGACACTTGCGTGTATATAGTAATAGTATTATTATATAATTATGAATCATATTATTAATTAACTTTATCAGCTCATGTTATCCGTGGCTCCACATAGACACATGTCAGCTATGTCCTAATGCATCCAAAGAACAGACTCCACTGCCTGTGGACATAGCCTGTAAATGAATTACTTAATGGTTGCGGAGCAGCCTGCGTGTGTAAATGCAGTCGTTCAGCACTTGTCTGCAAAAAGGAGCACCTACTAAACTGGATATTGATGACCGGCACAACTTAACCTTGATTCAAATGGTCTCTCCATTCGAGCATCACGAAGTGCTTGCAAGAGTGTCCCTAAACCTGTTGGTCGGAGCATTGATGACGGTCTCAAATGAACTTTTTGTTGCTGAAAGGGTCGCTATCAAATGACTTGAAGTTTGAATCATCGAGACTTTCCAATAATCAGTTAATGAATCATCATTGTC